>SJYW01026858.1:0-12968 GCA_006410735.1 Raphicerus campestris
CTACATATAATACAAGGTGCATTTACCATAGAGTATGGGCTTCACCTAAAATATTATGCAGAAAATCTTTAACTATTTTAGTATTTAACTTAAATCTTTTCTTATTAGTCTAAATATTTAACATAGTGAAAACTTTAACTCATGAGTAAAAGAAATATAAATCATAGGTGTGAAAGAGATGATTTACTGTAATAATATAAATTTTATTATATTAATCTATAAATATAACTGTAATAAATGACTAACCTCTTCTTTTTCTTGATGGACAGCATAAAAAAAGTGATTCTCAAATATATCTGAAAGAATTAAGTTATCCATAGACTAAGGTAGTTTTGGAAAGTAAGCTCAGCATGGAAACATACCCTACACATTAAGATATATTGGGAAGAGATGTGTATAAGAGACAGGACCTAGGATGAGATGGCTGGATGATATCACTGACCTGATGNATATATCTGAAAGAATTAAGTTATCCATAGACTAAGGTAGTTTTGGAAAGTAAGCTCAGCATGGAAACATACCCTACACATTAAGATATATTGGGAAGTCATGATGGATGAAACCAGTGTGATAACCCTTGTAAGAAACGACAAACAAGAAAACACAACCAAACAGGTTGCCTAGAAATAGAGCTGCACCCAGATGAGAGATTGGCACTTGAAAGAAATGGCAACGTAGTCCTGGGGCAAAAGTTGAATTATAACTTTTGGAGAAATAATGTCATTATATACAGATATAAGATGGATCCTAACCTAATGATATCATTTTCATTGTTCCCAGTCCTACAGAGCTCACTTAATTTTCATTAAAAAAAATCTTTAAGGTATAAAGTATTATTTTCATTTTAAAGGTGAGAAACCTGCCTAAGAAGTTGATGATGAAGCTGAAACTTATTACCCCTGAGTATGTCCTCAGAAATCATCCTTTAACCATTATGTTATACAATTCTGGAGAAGGAAAATGGCAACGCACTCCTGTACTTTTCCCTGGAGACTCCCATGGAGGGAGGAGCCTGATAGGCGACAGTCCATGGGGTCGCAAAGAGTTGGACATGACTGAGCAACTTCACTCACTCACTCTATATAATTCTACACTATATACAAAACTAAAATACAAGTTTTAATATCTAAATGTGAAAGATAAAAGCTAGAGAGAATAAGACAAATTGCAATGTAACATATGTGATTTCAGGATAAGAAGTGAAATATATCTTTGAACAAACAGAAACACATACAGTATAAAGCAAAAGTAATGAACTTAACCAAATTAAAATTAGATGTTTATAAATATAAAAAAATCAGATTAAAAATGAGCAGACGACCTGAATAGACTTTTCTAAAGAAAACATACTGATGGCCAATAATAGAGCTCAGTATCACCAATTATCAGGGAAAAGCAAATAATAACAATGAGGTATCACCTGTCAGAATAGCTATCATAAAAGAGAACACAAATAATAAATCCTGGTGAAGATGTGGAGAAAAGGGAACCCGGGAGCACTGTTGTGGGAATGTAACCTGATGCAGCCACTTTGGGAAACAGATAGTGGCTCCTCAAAAATTAAAAGTAAAACAAGCAATTCCACTCCTGGGTATATATTTGAAGAAAACAAAAACACTAATTCAAAAAGATGTAAGCACCCACCCAGTGTTCACAGCAGTATTGTTTACAGTAGTCAAGATATGGAAGCAACCTCAGTGTCCACCAAAAGTGGAATGAATAAAGAATATGTAGGGCTTCCCATGTGGCGCTAGTGGTAAAGAACTCAGAGGGTAACAGGCAGGAAGGCCAGGGGTCTCCAAACGGAGGAAATAGCCTGCAAGTGTCAGACATTTTATCTCTCTTAAGCGGCAGGAGGAAACAAACTAGGGATACTTTTTCCTTCTCTATACAAATTTAAAAGAAGGTTTCTCTTAAAATTCTGTGTTGTCACAATGATACCTGGTTTCACCTGAAGTTAACCATTGCCTTTTTCTTATGGAAACATTTATCTTAAGCTATGCTAATGTACAGTGCATTTACCCCAAATTCTGTCTTCAAGTCAGTTCAGCCTTTTGGGCCCAGAACCTACTTGATAAACCAGTATGTTATACTCCAATATTGTTCCTCTAATCTGTGTAAATGAAACTATTTGTATGGTGATCTGCCCTTCTTCAAGATTCAAGTTAATCATTTTATGGCCCAAGATAAACCATTTGGAGCCAAGGTTATCCCAAAATACATCTTATGGGTGAGGGGCCTGGTGCCATTCTAAGTTTTGAGACATTTCTTTCTTTCAGTAACAGACTGCTGGTGACTATAAAACATCCAGCTAAAGACTAGCAGAGGGGTACTCTTTCTGTCCCCTTCTGATGCCTATGTTAGAAGCTTTCTCTATCTCCTTTATACTTTAATAAAACTTTGTTACACAAAACCTCTGAGCAATCAGTCCTCATCTCTGGCCCCGGATGGATTTCCTCTCATCCGGGGGCCAAGAATCCCAGCGTCGTAATTCAACAACAACCTTTCAGAACCTGCCTGCTAATACAGGAACCATAAGAGATGAGGGTTCTACCCCTGGGTCAGGAAGATCCCCTGGAAGAGAGCATGGCAACTCACTCCAGTATTTATGCCTGAAGAATCCCATGGATAGAGGAGCCTGTGGGCTCTGGTTCATAGGGTGACAAAGAGTCAGATACGACTGAAGTCACTTAGCACACACACAATATATATATACACAATGGAATACGGCTCAGCCATAGAAAATGATTAAATTTTGCCATTTGCAACAACATAAATGGCCCCAGAGGGTACTATGCTTAGTGAAATAAGTCAGAGAAAGATACTGAATGATATCACTTACAGGTAGACTCTAAAAAAATGAAACAAATGAAGGAAAACAACAAAATACAAACACATTCACAGATACAGAAAACAAACTAGTGGTTACTAGTGAAGAGAGGGAAGTGGGAGGGGCAAGATATGGACTGGGGATAGGAAGTACACTAATAGCATAAAATGAATGAGATATACAGGTATATTGTAGAGTATGGGGAATATAGTGAATGTTTTTTAATAACTTTAAATGGAATATAATCTATAAAAATATTAAATCACTACATGTACATCTGAAATTAACACAATAGTGTGAATAAATTATACTTTAATAAAGAACTAGAAATTTATGTACAGTAAAGGATACCAAGCAGATTTAAAAACAACTGCTGCATAGAAGACATATACATTATAATAAGAACAAATAACTGAATATCTGAATACAAAAACTTCTACATCTTTAAATAAAGACACAGGACATTCAACAGAAAAATGAACAAAGGTCTTGAATAAGCAATTCATAGAATTCAGAGGCAATTCATAGGAAAACATGAATAGCAAGAAAGTATATGAAGACAACTTTTCTAGAATTAGAGAAATGGAGAATTAAAACACCTTCAGTTCAGTCGCTCAGTTGTGTCTGACTCTTTGCGACCTCATGAATCGCAGCACGCCAGGAGTGCTGGTGTTCACCAACTCCCGGAGTTCACTCAGACTCAGACTCACGTCCATCGAGTCAGTGATATCAACCAGCCATCTCATCCTAGGTCATCCCCTTCTCCTGCTGCCCCCAATCCCTCCCAGCATCAAAGTCTTTTCCAATGAGTCAACTCTTCGCATGAGGTGGCCAAAATATTGGAGTTTCAGCTTTAGTATCATTCCTTCCAAAGAAATCCCAGGGTTGATCTCCTTATTTCACATTAATCCACACATGCCAAATTTCAAAAGTTAAAATGCAAATTAACATCATGTGGTAATGAAGGATATGGAGCGAGAAACTGCAAGTATTGCTGCTGAGACAAAAATGGCACAGCTATTCTGGGGAGGAATATGTGAAATAAGACATATATATTACACTCATGTCTAAGTGTAATCCCTAGAGAAACTCTGCATGGTTGCTCAGGACGACATGTGGAAAGACTGTGTTAATACTTTCTGGTTGACGTAAAGTGTTGAAAACAATCTAAGTATGTATCACCAGGGAAGGATAACCAAAACTTGGAATTGACATATGGTGAAGTATTAGACAATGGCCAAAGCAATAACTTATATGGAGTGACACAGATAAATTTTAAAATGATAATTTTGTATAGAAAGAAATGAACAATAGGATGTGATTTGTAGTCACTACTACTTTTGAAAAAATTAGAAAATACAAAACAATTAAGTTTTTCAAATCTATACACATGTTTAAAATAAATATGAAAGAAGAATTGGGAAACTACATATTAAATGGTCCAAATGGTATTATAAAGGGAGGGAGAAAAGAAATAAATCTGGCAGAAGAAGGTAAGGACCAAAACAAATGTTAAAATACTGGAAAAAAGAGTGATTATACACATTGATGATACAGTAACATATACTGAAGTAATGGTATGTTTTGTACAAATGCCTTAAAAACAACTAAAAATAATATTGTAAGTATTAAATATTGTAAGTATAAAAATAATTTATAAGTATTGCACAAATACTTAGCATTATTGCAGTAGGGTAGTAGAAATATAACCTTTCAACCTAAATACAAGACTGATAAAATATCATCATAGTTCCCATGTCAACCATGCTAAGGAAGCAGTGAGAAGTCAACTTTTAAGATAGATTTTTTTTTACAATGAAATATAAACAAGGAAACAAACAAACAAACAAACAAACAAACAAAAAACCCAACTGCTTTCACCATGAAAGGAGAAAAATCAATTGGAAAAGTCACAGGAGAACTCTCTGGGGACAATAGTTAACATCAATTTCTTCAAAAACAAATTTAAAAAGCCACTTTTGATTAGTTCATACAATTTCTAATTAGCATGTGGAGGAAATACTGGGTCCATCTTAATCCAGCAGCAAATAAAAAAATTCTGACTCTTAAAATTCTAAGCTCTAGAATTTAAGTGTGTGCTGGTGTGCTGGCATATATGTGTATGTACGTGCATGTATGCATGTGTTTTCAATAAACTCAAGAGTACATAAGATGCATGTTACTACATCATAACAATTCTTGAGCAATCTAACTGAAAGTCAGGAGCAATAGATGCCACTTGGGTGGGCCTCCAAACTCTCAAGTACTGTGCAGATCTGGCTTGGCAATCATGTTCTGCTTTTAGACATAATACGTTTTTATATTCTTGTTAGTAGCACTGAAATACTAACAGATATTTTGCAGCTGCTAAAATGGACAATAGAGCAGTAATTTATAATTTGAAAAATACTGCCCAAGTATTCAGGGGAATAAAATTTTAGTTCTGGATTTAACTTGGATTTTAGTTCTAATTGAACTTGGGTTTTTAGCAACTTGAATTTTTCTTCCTGTAAACTGCAGGTATATACCACTATAATCCTAAAAACTTGTGACTTTGGGCTTCAGGGGTCTAACTTTCTCTCTACGTGACTGAAAGTTACAACTAGATTCTGCTGCTGCTGCTAAGTCACTTCAGTCATGTCCGACTCTGCAACCCCATAGACGGCAGCCCACCAGGCTCCCCCGTCCCTGGGATTCTCCAGGCAAGAACACTGGAGTGGGTTGCCATTTCCTTCTTCAATGTATGAAAGTGAAAAGTGAAAGTGAAGCTGCTCAGTTATGTCCGACTTTTAGCGACCCCGTGGACTGCAGCCTACCAGGCTCCTCCATCCATGGGATTTTCCAGGCAAGAGTACTGGAATGGGGTGCCATCACCTTCTCCGTCAACTAGATTCTAGACCTACCTAAAAACTGTCCTTTTCTGTCTTCAGATAGAAGACATCAGCTTGCTTTTTGGATGGTTGTCATTAAAAAAAAAAAATGTGCAACAAGCTAATGCCTTTTGCTAGAAGATAAAACAATTTCCCCTGGACATGCAATAATAGGAGGCAATACCATGTATTTGAAGTATGTTATGATAGATATCTGGAGGTTAACAGCTAGGTGCTCTGGTTGAAGTATATAGGTTATTTCATACATACATATACAATGTTAACTCACTTTGTAACAAAGCCTTAAACATGTCATATGCAAATTCATTTCTCTGTCTAGTTTAAGCCTGAGGAAAGCCCCATAAATCTTGTCTCCAAAGAGAAGATATAAAAAATTCATAAGATGAAGAAGTTCTTATCAAGGATGTAAAAACTAGAAATGTACTAACTAGACAAAAAAGTAGATGTCTAAGAGAATGTCCAACAAGTAGAAAATTAAGAGGACTACAGTGAGATTGCAAGGCTGAGAAAAATAAATTATCTCTAAATGAAAAAATAAATGGAGATAGAATAGATTAAAGCCAGAGGAAAAAAAATCAAGACGTACAAAAATACGAGTCAATACAAAGTTAAAAATCCATTAATATTACATCATTACCAAAGGCTTCACAAAAGATCTCATAAATACCACAAGTTAAAATAAAACAAACAAAAGCCTGAATCATCATTTTCCCAAAATTGTACTACTAACTGCTTACTATTTCAGTGGTAAGAAGAAAAATTATCTTCAAATAGTTAAACTCAATGCCTATCTACAATTTAACTCTTTGGTGGATCTAGTTATATAATATATATGACTTTTTTCTTTTTAAGAAAACGTGTTTGTTGAGTGTTTATTTTGGCATCTGTCAGGCAATTCTTATTTAATCAAATAAACTACCTTAGATAATTTTCAAATAAAAATAGATGCAAATACACTATATTTCAAGTCATTCATTTTAGACTCCTAAGAGTTAGAAAACCTCAACCTGGAGTATAAACTTTACTTTTATTGAGTGAATAAAACTACTTTCCAATTTAGGAGAGGAGGAATTATCCCGTTTTAATAGAGGAAACAATCAGAGCTACTGTGAACATTCCACTAGATCATGTAAAAACTGTCACTGTACTGACATTCACAAGCCTGGGCCATGGTGAGTTAGATAATAATGTATACCTTGCCCTGATGGAATGCCTTTGAGTCAAAAAGCTTTCATTTGCATTATTCCATTAACCTCACTGCATTGTTATGGGAAATGTGCTTATTTTTCAAAATGACATTGAAATATATCCTTAAAAGAACACTTTAGGTCTCAACAAGATTCTCTTCTTTTTCAGCCAACACATTACCTTTTAGAAATCAATAGTCTACTT
Organism: Raphicerus campestris; assembly: GCA_006410735.1. Lineage (NCBI taxonomy): Eukaryota > Metazoa > Chordata > Mammalia > Artiodactyla > Bovidae > Raphicerus > Raphicerus campestris. Next base: position 7,114 of record SJYW01026858.1, read on the forward strand.
TTCATCATCACATTATGAAACTGTACCAGCTAATAAATGTTGATGTAATTTTTCCAAAACTGCTGTCTCCCTAAATTTCTATGCTCTTCTTCATCCTGCCTTCTCAAGGTAAAGGTTATCTTTCCAGTCTTTTTAGGAGTGTCAGGATTATGGATTTTGTTCATTGTTAAAGTGGTATTTATGATCATAAACTAATGTAAATGCAAAAATATCTCATATTATTCACAAGCTGGTTGAATTAAGTCACTTGCTTTTAAAACACCTTTAGTGTCTCCAATCAGTTCAAATACACAGGAATATAAATTTAGGATGATATGGCTTTTCTGCAATGCTTTTTTTTCAGGCTGCAGCCTACATGAAACCTTATATTCAATCCTTGCTGCTGTTGTTCAATCTATAAAATCTCTTTTGAAGGCCCCTCGAACTACTTGTAATTTAAACTTTTACTTTTCGTGACTCACTGTTTTTAAGTTGCTATCTTTGACCATATCTCCCTTCCAGGGGAATTCATGCAGACTCTTAACCAATAATTGCTTTACTCTTTATCTCTGTTTCTGGATTCTTATATGAACTGTTACTTCGGTATTCTTCATTGCTCAAAATATTTTGTTCTCAGGAACTTTTCCTGAAAGTAAGTCCATGCCATTTTTGACAGGCAAACATTTGACTTCTGAAAGAATACTTATGGAAGTGGATTTATAAACCAAATGCAGCACCAAAAATCTTTGCGACCTTGCATAAAAGACCCTTACCATTACAGGTGATCCCTTTCCTTAACTCCAAAGTGAACTGGTTAAAACTATGAGCAACTAAGTGTTTCATACTTTTGTACCAGTTTGGTTAATGAAACTCTAAAAAATCCATCAGATTTTCATTATTTTATCATTAGCTTGTTTGTATAAAATAAATTATCATTTATAAAGGCAGCATGCTAAGTCTAAAGTGCGAGTGTTTCTAAATAGCTCAGTCGTGTCCAACTCTTTGCAAGCCCATGGACTATATAGCCCACCTTGCTCCTCTGTCCATGAGATTCTCCAGGCAAGAATACTGGAGCAGATTGCTGTGCCCTCCTCCAGGGGATCTTCCCAACTGAGGGATTGAAAGTGGATCTCCTGCATTGCAGGCAGATTCTTTACCACTGAGCCACCAGGGAAGCCCCATGAAGCCAGAGTTCTCCTTTATTCCAGGATCTAATCCTTGTAAATATTACTCATGGACTCATTCTTTGAAGGCCTATGAGTGGCCTGGCTTCTTACTGATTCTCCACTTAGGAATCTTCCTAGCTAGGCTTCTCCAGTAGCTTTCAGAGAGAATGTTGCCCCTTTCCTGGTCTTCTTTTTGACTTCTAGAGACCATAGAACTTTCAAAAGATATCATACCAATGCTAATGGTACCACATACCCTCCAAAAAGCTCCAAGTTCTCCATGGCTATTCATTAATACTTTATCAAAATATGTTCAGTGGGATACTTTCAGACATTTTACATATTTTAATAGAGACATGCTCTGTTTAAGATTGGCAGATTCATTAAGGATTAAGTTCCTGGCACATTTTCCCTCTGACATTTCCTCCACAACTGAGCCATCAGCTATCTCTTCCCTATAGAAAGGTAGATAAGGGAAAAGAAAAGTAAGTGAGAAGAGGTAGTAAATGGACCAGCACAGTACTGGACTCATAATAAGTATTCAATAAATGGTAGCAAGTATTTGTCTCCTTATTATCATCACACTAGTTTATATGTATTACAAACTGATTATTGGACTCAACTCTTATTTGCATTTCTCATTAGATCCTCAGAGCCACCTCAGGGGAAACCACACTTTAACTCATGTCACAGATTGGGAGATTGCAGCCTACAAAATTTAAGTATTTTATTTTATTTTAAGTATTTTAAATTGAAATTATGTAGTCAAGAAATGAGGAGAAGGAAATGGCAACCCACTCCAGTATTCTTGCCTGGAGAATCCTGTGGACACAAGAGCCTTGGTGGGCTGCTGTCCATAGTGTTGCAGAGTCAGGCACAACTGAAGTGATTTAGCATGCATGCATGCATTGGAGAAGGAAATGGCAACTCACTCCAGTGTTCTTGCCTGAAGAATCCCAGGGACAGAGGAGCCTGGTGGCCTGCTGTCTATGGGGACACACAGAGTCGGACACGACTGAAGCAACTTAGCAGCAGCAGCAGCAGTCAAGAAATGAGCCTGTATTTGTCACAATGCCCATGTTTTGATGTGATAACACACCCATNAGTTAAAAATCCATTAATATTACATCATTACCAAAGGCTTCACAAAAGATCTCATAAATACCACAAGTTAAAATAAAACAAACAAAAGCCTGAATCATCATTTTCCCAAAATTGTACTACTAACTGCTTACTATTTCAGTGGTAAGAAGAAAAATTATCTTCAAATAGTTAAACTCAATGCCTATCTACAATTTAACTCTTTGGTGGATCTAGTTATATAATATATATGACTTTTTTCTTTTTAAGAAAACGTGTTTGTTGAGTGTTTATTTTGGCATCTGTCAGGCAATTCTTATTTAATCAAATAAACTACCTTAGATAATTTTCAAATAAAAATAGATGCAAATACACTATATTTCAAGTCATTCATTTTAGACTCCTAAGAGTTAGAAAACCTCAACCTGGAGTATAAACTTTACTTTTATTGAGTGAATAAAACTACTTTCCAATTTAGGAGAGGAGGAATTATCCCGTTTTAATAGAGGAAACAATCAGAGCTACTGTGAACATTCCACTAGATCATGTAAAAACTGTCACTGTACTGACATTCACAAGCCTGGGCCATGGTGAGTTAGATAATAATGTATACCTTGCCCTGATGGAATGCCTTTGAGTCAAAAAGCTTTCATTTGCATTATTCCATTAACCTCACTGCATTGTTATGGGAAATGTGCTTATTTTTCAAAATGACATTGAAATATATCCTTAAAAGAACACTTTAGGTCTCAACAAGATTCTCTTCTTTTTCAGCCAACACATTACCTTTTAGAAATCAATAGTCTACTTTTCATCATCACATTATGAAACTGTACCAGCTAATAAATGTTGATGTAATTTTTCCAAAACTGCTGTCTCCCTAAATTTCTATGCTCTTCTTCATCCTGCCTTCTCAAGGTAAAGGTTATCTTTCCAGTCTTTTTAGGAGTGTCAGGATTATGGATTTTGTTCATTGTTAAAGTGGTATTTATGATCATAAACTAATGTAAATGCAAAAATATCTCATATTATTCACAAGCTGGTTGAATTAAGTCACTTGCTTTTAAAACACCTTTAGTGTCTCCAATCAGTTCAAATACACAGGAATATAAATTTAGGATGATATGGCTTTTCTGCAATGCTTTTTTTTCAGGCTGCAGCCTACATGAAACCTTATATTCAATCCTTGCTGCTGTTGTTCAATCTATAAAATCTCTTTTGAAGGCCCCTCGAACTACTTGTAATTTAAACTTTTACTTTTCGTGACTCACTGTTTTTAAGTTGCTATCTTTGACCATATCTCCCTTCCAGGGGAATTCATGCAGACTCTTAACCAATAATTGCTTTACTCTTTATCTCTGTTTCTGGATTCTTATATGAACTGTTACTTCGGTATTCTTCATTGCTCAAAATATTTTGTTCTCAGGAACTTTTCCTGAAAGTAAGTCCATGCCATTTTTGACAGGCAAACATTTGACTTCTGAAAGAATACTTATGGAAGTGGATTTATAAACCAAATGCAGCACCAAAAATCTTTGCGACCTTGCATAAAAGACCCTTACCATTACAGGTGATCCCTTTCCTTAACTCCAAAGTGAACTGGTTAAAACTATGAGCAACTAAGTGTTTCATACTTTTGTACCAGTTTGGTTAATGAAACTCTAAAAAATCCATCAGATTTTCATTATTTTATCATTAGCTTGTTTGTATAAAATAAATTATCATTTATAAAGGCAGCATGCTAAGTCTAAAGTGCGAGTGTTTCTAAATAGCTCAGTCGTGTCCAACTCTTTGCAAGCCCATGGACTATATAGCCCACCTTGCTCCTCTGTCCATGAGATTCTCCAGGCAAGAATACTGGAGCAGATTGCTGTGCCCTCCTCCAGGGGATCTTCCCAACTGAGGGATTGAAAGTGGATCTCCTGCATTGCAGGCAGATTCTTTACCACTGAGCCACCAGGGAAGCCCCATGAAGCCAGAGTTCTCCTTTATTCCAGGATCTAATCCTTGTAAATATTACTCATGGACTCATTCTTTGAAGGCCTATGAGTGGCCTGGCTTCTTACTGATTCTCCACTTAGGAATCTTCCTAGCTAGGCTTCTCCAGTAGCTTTCAGAGAGAGTGTTGCCCCTTTCCTGGTCTTCTTTTTGACTTCTAGAGACCATAGAACTTTCAAAAGATATCATACCAATGCTAATGGTACCACATACCCTCCAAAAAGCTCCAAGTTCTCCATGGCTATTCATTAATACTTTATCAAAATATGTTCAGTGGGATACTTTCAGACATTTTACATATTTTAATAGAGACATGCTCTGTTTAAGATTGGCAGATTCATTAAGGATTAAGTTCCTGGCACATTTTCCCTCTGACATTTCCTCCACAACTGAGCCATCAGCTATCTCTTCCCTATAGAAAGGTAGATAAGGGAAAAGAAAAGTAAGTGAGAAGAGGTAGTAAATGGACCAGCACAGTACTGGACTCATAATAAGTATTCAATAAATGGTAGCAAGTATTTGTCTCCTTATTATCATCACACTAGTTTATATGTATTACAAACTGATTATTGGACTCAACTCTTATTTGCATTTCTCATTAGATCCTCAGAGCCACCTCAGGGGAAACCACACTTTAACTCATGTCACAGATTGGGAGATTGCAGCCTACAAAATTTAAGTATTTTATTTTATTTTAAGTATTTTAAATTGAAATTATGTAGTCAAGAAATGAGGAGAAGGAAATGGCAACCCACTCCAGTATTCTTGCCTGGAGAATCCTGTGGACACAAGAGCCTTGGTGGGCTGCTGTCCATAGTGTTGCAGAGTCAGGCACAACTGAAGTGATTTAGCATGCATGCATGCATTGGAGAAGGAAATGGCAACTCACTCCAGTGTTCTTGCCTGAAGAATCCCAGGGACAGAGGAGCCTGGTGGCCTGCTGTCTATGGGGACACACAGAGTCGGACACGACTGAAGCAACTTAGCAGCAGCAGCAGCAGTCAAGAAATGAGCCTGTATTTGTCACAATGCCCATGTTTTGATGTGATAACACACCCATTGTTTACCCAGCTTCACCAAGATATTACAATTTCTTTAACTCTTATTCTTCTCTCTCTTTTTTATATTTCCAGTGTCACCAACCCAGTCAAATTTACTTTTAATTTTTCAGTCTTAACAAAGGGAGTAGCAGCTGGGAATTGAGGTTAAAGGAGGAAGGTTTAACGCTATTCGAGGACTAACCTCATCTGAACTTCCAACTGTCGTCTACCCATTATCTACAGTATCTGATACTTCTTCCATTTACTTGACTTTTCGTGTCTTTTTGCCATTTGCAATGAATTTCTCCATTTTCCTTGGCTCTTTATCAGTGCTTACTGCATATTCTCCATGAAAATTCAAATCTACCTTTGAAGCCCAACTCAAATACCAGTTTTGCCCTCAAGTTTCCTGGATCTGCCAAGTGAGAACTAACCACTTGTTCCTCCATGTTCCTGCAATGGCAATGAGGTTAGAATGGCCAGTGATTTTACAGTTCACTAACCACATCTATATCTGCTTTATTGACTATGCCAAAGCCTTTGGCTGTGTGGATCACAATAAACTGTGGAAAATTCTTCAAGAGATGGGAAT
>SJYW01026861.1:0-20835 GCA_006410735.1 Raphicerus campestris
AGTCTTTGTCATAGCACACGCAGGCTTCTCTTGTTGCAGGGTATGGGCTTAGTTTCCCACGTCATGTAGGATCTTGGTTCCCTGACCACGGAGTGAACCCACGTCCCCTGCATTGGAAGGCAGATTTTACCCACTGGACCACCAGGGAAATCCCTTACCCATTTTTAAAATTGAAGTATAGTTAATATAAATGTTAGTTTCAGGTATATAGCACAGGGGTACATTTATGTACAGGAAATCCCTTACATACAAACGAGTTCCATTCTGAGAGTGTGTTTGTATGTCCAATTTGTTCATAAGGCCAACAGAGTTATCCTAGGTACCAATGACCACAATTAACTATATAGTGCAGTACTGTAATAGGTTTATAATACTTTCATACAAATAATACATTAAAAACAACCCCCCAAAATAAACATTTTAAATCTTACAGAACAGTGCCTTGAAAAGTACAGTAGTACAGTATAATAGCCAGCATACAGGGGCTGGCATTGAGTGAAAGCACAAGAAGAGTTACTGATGGAGGTGGGAGATGGTAGAGCTGAAGGACCATCAGCAATAGGAGATGGAGGGTAAGCTGCAATTTCACTCATGCCTGACGTTGATGGAAAGCATGTTCGTCTCTTTGAAAGCTCACAACTTGAAGGTTCTTATAGGGAACTTATTGTATATGTACTGAATATANCATACAGGGGCTGGCATTGAGTGAAAGCACAAGAAGAGTTACTGACTGGAGGTGGGAGATGGTAGAGCTGAAGGACCATCAGCAATAGGAGATGGGGGGTAAGCTGCAATTTCACTCATGCCTGACGTCGATGGAAAGCATGTTCGTCTCTTTGAAAGCTCACAACTTGAAGGTTCTTATAGGGAACTTATTGTATATGTACTGAATATATTCTTTTTCAGATTCTTTTCTGTTATAGATGATTGCAAGGTGTGGACTATAGTTCCCTGTACTGTATATTGATGAGGCTTTGCTTTGTTCTTTTCAGTTCCCTTTTTTCTTCTGCATGTCTATATTTTAAATTTTAATTGAAATAATACAAAAGGAACAAATTCAGGTATTGCTAAAGCCCGCTTTTCTGTTTTATGACTAGTTCTTTGAAAACACACAAAAATGACTCCATATACCGTTGTTGTTTAGTCACTCAGTCATGTCTGACTCTTTGTGACCCCACGGACTTCCTGTCCTACACTGTCTCCCAGAGTTTGCTCAGACTCATGTCCATTGAGTCAGTGATGCTATCCAACCATCTCGTCCTCTGTCACCCCCATCTCCTCCTGCCCTCAGTGATTCCCAGCATCAAGGTCTCTTTCCAATGAGTTAGTTGTTCGCATCAGGTGGCCAAAATATTGGAGTTTCAGCTTCAGTCCTTTCAATGAATATTCAGTGTTGATTTCCTTTAGAATTGACTAGTTTGATCTCCTTGCTGTTCAAGGGACTCTCAAGAGTCTTCTCCAGCACGACAGTTTGAAAGCATCAATTCTTCCACACTCAGCCTTCTTTATGGTCCAACACTCACATCTGTATATGACTATTGGAAAAACCATAGCTTTGACTAGATGGACCTTTGTCAGCAAAGCGATATCTCTGCTTTTTAATACACCATCAAGATTTGTCACAGCTTTCCTTCCAAGGAGCAAGGGTCTTTTCATTTCGTGGCTGCAGTCACTGTCTACAGTGATTTTGGAGCCTAAGAAAATACTGATAATTGCTATTGTTTATTGAGTCCTTAAGACGTGAGGGTATGAGGTAAATGCCTGCTCATTGTCTCAGTTAAATAATCCATCATTTGTTTAACTGGTCTTCTGTAAATGACACTGTGATGAACATCTCTGTGCAAACATTTTAATCTAGCTTTCTAATTAGTTCTTTAGACCAGGAGTTGGCAGACTTTTGGTATAGGGCCAGATAATAAATATTTTAAGTTTGGTGGGCCATAAAATCTCTGCCATAACGACTCAGCTCCCCATGGCAGCACAAAAGCAGCCATTAGCTACAAACTAATGAATGTGGATGTGTTCCAATACAATTTTACTTATAAAAACAGGTGGCTGATTGGATTTGACCCACAGGCCATAGGTTGCCAACCCTGCTTTAGACTAACCAGTCAAGGATGGACACATTTTTTTCAATAAAAGGCAGATAGAAAATAGATTTAGTTGTACCCAGTATGGTCTCTGTCATTTGCTATTTCTTCTGTCCTTCCCCTCCCCCCATCTTTTCCTTCTTCTCTTTCCTCTTTTTCTCTTTCCTCATTCTTCTTCTGACCTTTTAAGAATGTAAAAACCATTCTTAGCTTGTAGACCATACAAAAACAGGCCTTTGCTGACCTCTGGATTAGATAAATGGACGTTGAATTCCTGATTTCAGACAGTATGAACATTGAACAATCTCTTGATGAATTTGGCCTGGTTGCTTTCCAGAATGGTGGCAGTTCCAATCTAAACACCCTGGCTGGCTGTGCAGGAAAGTCTTCATCCTATTCTACCCTCACCTCATCAAGAAGTTTCTCTTATTCAATCTTTGCTAATTCAATGGATCAGCCTATCTCATATTAATTCACATTTGCTTTGATTACTAAGAAGCTGAGCATTTTTCCTCTTAATTATCCATTTGTGTTTCCCATTCTGTAAAATTTTTTGTGTGTTTTTGTCTTTTTAAGATTTTATTGTTTTCCTTTATAGTTTTTGCATTTTGTCTTTTTGACAAAGAGAGGATTTGGAGAGTTGTCCTATTTGTTGCAGTGATTCTCCTCAGTGTTTTCTTTTGTTTGTCTTTTGATTTTCATTTTATTTGTGATCATTTCCAAGCCCTTTAACTGTAGTTGTGATTTTGATGGTTAGAAGTGCTTAATTTTTCTTTATCTTTTCCTTTGTGAGTTCCACTTCCTCTTTGAAACTCTCTCTTTTGATTTTCTGAATGTCAGCCACCCCACGTTGCCCTCAGCCTCCTGATACCCCATAAGCAGTTCAGGAATGCTGTGAAGAAATGTGTCAATTGTAAATGCCTTCAGCTGAGTCTCAGAAAAGCTGATAAACAGTGGTTTAAGCAAGGGGTTCTCAGACTGCAGCACACATCAGAATCAACAACGGGCTTCGTAAAACTCAGATTGCAGGGCCCTCCTGTAGAATTTCAGGTTCTTACAGGTCTGGTTGGGGCCCGAGAATGTGTCTTTGTAACATATTCCCATTTGCTGCTAGTGCTGCTGGCCTGGGAACATCCTTTGAGAACCACTGGCTTAAACACTTGAGAGATTCAGTTACCTCACAGAACAAAGAGTTCAGGAGAGGGTGGTCCCAGGGCTGGTTTAATAGCTCCATTGATACCATTTCTAGATCATGGCTTTCCTTTCTATTGGCTGTTTCCTCAGGGTTGCAGGATGGCAGCCATAGCTCTGGGATTCCTACTTAAACCAGCATTCCAAACATGAACGAGGGGGAACATGGGGAAAAAAAAACCTTTTCCTTTTGGCAGTGTTTGGTACGTTGGCACTTTGACCAAAGCTTATAGGTAAATAGTGAGAAGAGAAGGTAGATTTGGGGCAGGAGAGAGTCTCTGCTTTAAATGCTTTCTTGCACTGAGTGGAAAAGCACATAGTTCAGGTCCTTAGAGGCTTCCCTGGTGGCTTAGTGATAAAGATCCACCTGCCAATGCAGGAGGCGTGGGTTCGATTCCTGGGTTGGGAAGATCCCCTGGAGGAGGACATGGCAACCCACTCCAATGTTCTTGCCTGGAGAACCCCACAGACAGAGGAGCCTGGCGGGCTACAGTGCACAGGGTCGCAANATTTCGTGGCTGCAGTCACTGTCTACAGTGATTTTGGAGCCTAAGAAAATAGATACTGATAATTGCTATTGTTTATTGAGTCCTTAAGACGTGAGGCTATGAGGTAAATGCCTGCTCATTGTCTCAGTTAAATAATCCATCATTTGTTTAACTGGTCTTCTGTAAATGACACTGTGATGAACATCTCTGTGCAAACATTTTAATCTAGCTTTCTAATTAGTTCTTTAGACCAGGAGTTGGCAGACTTTTGGTATAGGGCCAGATAATAAATATTTTAAGTTTGGTGGGCCATAAAATCTCTGCCATAACGACTCAGCTCCCCATGGCAGCACAAAAGCAGCCATTAGCTACAAACTAATGAATGTGGATGTGTTCCAATACAATTTTACTTATAAAAACAGGTGGCTGATTGGATTTGACCCACAGGCCATAGGTTGCCAACCCTGCTTTAGACTAACCAGTCAAGGATGGACACATTTTTTTCAATAAAAGGCAGATAGAAAATAGATTTAGTTGTACCCAGTATGGTCTCTGTCATTTGCTATTTCTTCTGTCCTTCCCCTCCCCCCATCTTTTCCTTCTTCTCTTTCCTCTTTTTCTCTTTCCTCATTCTTCTTCTGACCTTTTAAGAATGTAAAAACCATTCTTAGCTTGTAGACCATACAAAAACAGGCCTTTGCTGACCTCTGGATTAGATAAATGGACGTTGAATTCCTGATTTCAGACAGTATGAACATTGAACAATCTCTTGATGAATTTGGCCTGGTTGCTTTCCAGAATGGTGGCAGTTCCAATCTAAACACCCTGGCTGGCTGTGCAGGAAAGTCTTCATCCTATTCTACCCTCACCTCATCAAGAAGTTTCTCTTATTCAATCTTTGCTAATTCAATGGATCAGCCTATCTCATATTAATTCACATTTGCTTTGATTACTAAGAAGCTGAGCATTTTTCCTCTTAATTATCCATTTGTGTTTCCCATTCTGTAAAATTTTTTGTGTGTTTTTGTCTTTTTAAGATTTTATTGTTTTCCTTTATAGTTTTTGCATTTTGTCTTTTTGACAAAGAGAGGATTTGGAGAGTTGTCCTATTTGTTGCAGTGATTCTCCTCAGTGTTTTCTTTTGTTTGTCTTTTGATTTTCATTTTATTTGTGATCATTTCCAAGCCCTTTAACTGTAGTTGTGATTTTGATGGTTAGAAGTGCTTAATTTTTCTTTATCTTTTCCTTTGTGAGTTCCACTTCCTCTTTGAAACTCTCTCTTTTGATTTTCTGAATGTCAGCCACCCCACGTTGCCCTCAGCCTCCTGATACCCCATAAGCAGTTCAGGAATGCTGTGAAGAAATGTGTCAATTGTAAATGCCTTCAGCTGAGTCTCAGAAAAGCTGATAAACAGTGGTTTAAGCAAGGGGTTCTCAGACTGCAGCACACATCAGAATCAACAACGGGCTTCGTAAAACTCAGATTGCAGGGCCCTCCTGTAGAATTTCAGGTTCTTACAGGTCTGGTTGGGGCCCGAGAATGTGTCTTTGTAACATATTCCCATTTGCTGCTAGTGCTGCTGGCCTGGGAACATCCTTTGAGAACCACTGGCTTAAACACTTGAGAGATTCAGTTACCTCACAGAACAAAGAGTTCAGGAGAGGGTGGTCCCAGGGCTGGTTTAATAGCTCCATTGATACCATTTCTAGATCATGGCTTTCCTTTCTATTGGCTGTTTCCTCAGGGTTGCAGGATGGCAGCCATAGCTCTGGGATTCCTACTTAAACCAGCATTCCAAACATGAACGAGGGGGAACATGGGGAAAAAAAAACCTTTTCCTTTTGGCAGTGTTTGGTACGTTGGCACTTTGACCAAAGCTTATAGGTAAATAGTGAGAAGAGAAGGTAGATTTGGGGCAGGAGAGAGTCTCTGCTTTAAATGCTTTCTTGCACTGAGTGGAAAAGCACATAGTTCAGGTCCTTAGAGGCTTCCCTGGTGGCTTAGTGATAAAGATCCACCTGCCAATGCAGGAGGCGTGGGTTCGATTCCTGGGTTGGGAAGATCCCCTGGAGGAGGACATGGTAACCCACTCCAATGTTCTTGCCTGGAGAACCCCACAGACAGAGGAGCCTGGCGGGCTACAGTGCACAGGGTCGCAGAGAGCTGGACATGACTGAGCCTGCACACAGCTGTCCTGTCAGGCTCTTGGACCCTCAGCTGTAGCACCAGCTCTGTCTTGATGTCTTTAAGGACCCAGAGTCAGGTCAGCTTGGCCTCCAAACTGGTTTCTGATATTTTCATCACTGAAGTCATTGGACTTCTGCCTGGTTTCTGATACAAAGACTGAACTAGCCCCTTCTTCTGGTATTTGGATGCTTTCTTGCCTGAATTCTTTGCTAAATAATTGGCCTGGCTCTTTCTAAGTTGAGAATCCTGCTTGCTTCTGCCAGTTCTTCTCCTAATCAGGAGTCTAGGACCCCAGTCTGGTGCTGTGGAGCCTGCTACCTGTTGACAGGCCTGCTAAGTACCACCTGCCTGGATTCCTGGAGACATCGCTCAGTCTGGCTCTCAAAACTCCTGAGAGCAGGAGCCTCCAGAGTCTTGCTTGGATTGACTGGCTGCTGCACTTTGCCTACTGATCCAGCTTTCTCTTATCACCTGTAACTGATGTTGGAATTATTCCCATTCTTCCCTGGAGGCCAGGGCTTGCTCCACCAGCACCATCAAGAATGGAAACTGGGAGTAGGAAGTTCCTACCTTCTGCTGTGCTGTGTTTAGTCGCTCAGTCATGTCCAACTCTTTGCAACCCCTTGGACTGTAGCCCTCCAGGCTCTTCTGTCCATGGGGATTCTCCAGGCAAGAATACTGGAGTTGGTTGCCATACTCTCCTCCAGGGGATCTTTCTAATCCAGGTCTCCTGCATTGCAGGTGGCTTCTTTATTGTCTGAGCCACTAGGGAAGCCCAAGAATACCGGAGTGGGTAGCCTATCCTTTCTCCAGGGGAATCTTCCCAAACCCAGGTATCAAATTGGGTCTCCCACATTGCAGGTAGATTCTTTACCACCTGAGCTAGAGGAGATACCAAAGGCTCAAGAGGAATGGGCTAAGGCAGGATCTGTCAGAAAGTGTCAAGATCCCAGTGGAGGGGAGAATGAGGTAATCCTAACTCCATGGGAGGCAAAGGTGGATTATCTATTAGGACCCAGCCTGGTTTAAACAAGTTAATTGGGAAGTCCAGGGGTAAACCTGGCTTTAAGAATGGCTCATTGCTTGGGTTCAAATGGTATCACTAGAATCCAGTCATGCCCATCTTCCTGTTTAGTTTCTTCTTTATTCACTTCTTTCTTCAACTGGCCCTGACCTCATGTCACAGGATGGCTGCCAGCAGTGCTGGGGACTGCATCCTTCCCACTTTCTTTCCAGAGGAGAAAGAGAAAATCAAAACTCCTAGAACGAAGCTTCCCAATCTGGGTCACTGTCCTTCCCTGAAGGCAACCACCAGGATCAGGAAAATGTGATATATGGATTCATTAAGTGTTGAGTCAGAGGATTCAACCCTAGGTTTGGGGATAGAATCAATCCCACCCAAAACCACATGGCTGAAAAGGGGGGCAAGAGCACTCTCAAAGGACATTCAGGCACACTGAAGTGGGAGAAGGAGGGAATGGATATGGGGAAGTAAGTGAAAGTTGCTCAGTCGTGTCTGACTCTTTGCCACCCTGTGGACTATACAGTCCCTGGAATTCTTCAGGCCAGAATACTGGAGTGGGTAGTCTTTCCCTTCTCCAGGGGATCTTCCCAGCCCAGAGATCGAGCCCAGGTCTCCCGCACTGCAGGCAGGTGCTTTACCAGTTGAGCCACAAGGGAAGCCTGGATGTGGGGAGGCAACCTACAGATATTCATTCTAATTGGAGGTTGAATTTGTGTGGTGGTAGCTGAAGACTTCAGATGATGACAGGATCCTAAAGCGTGCAGGGNAAACCCAGGTATCAAATTGGGTCTCCCACATTGCAGGTAGATTCTTTACCACCTGAGCTAGAGGAGATACCAAAGGCTCAAGAGGAATGGGCTAAGGCAGGATCTGTCAGAAAGTGTCAAGATCCCAGTGGAGGGGAGAATGAGGTAATCCTAACTCCATGGGAGGCAAAGGTGGATTATCTATTAGGACCCAGCCTGGTTTAAACAAGTTAATTGGGAAGTCCAGGGGTAAACCTGGCTTTAAGAATGGCTCATTGCTTGGGTTCAAATGGTATCACTAGAATCCAGTCATGCCCATCTTCCTGTTTAGTTTCTTCTTTATTCACTTCTTTCTTCAACTGGCCCTGACCTCATGTCACAGGATGGCTGCCAGCAGTGCTGGGGACTGCATCCTTCCCACTTTCTTTCCAGAGGAGAAAGAGAAAATCAAAACTCCTAGAACGAAGCTTCCCAATCTGGGTCACTGTCCTTCCCTGAAGGCAACCACCAGGATCAGGAAAATGTGATATATGGATTCATTAAGTGTTGAGTCAGAGGATTCAACCCTAGGTTTGGGGATAGAATCAATCCCACCCAAAACCACATGGCTGAAAAGGGGGGCAAGAGCACTCTCAAAGGACATTCAGGCACACTGAAGTGGGAGAAGGAGGGAATGGATATGGGGAAGTAAGTGAAAGTTGCTCAGTCGTGTCTGACTCTTTGCCACCCTGTGGACTATACAGTCCCTGGAATTCTTCAGGCCAGAATACTGGAGTGGGTAGTCTTTCCCTTCTCCAGGGGATCTTCCCAGCCCAGAGATCGAGCCCAGGTCTCCCGCACTGCAGGCAGGTGCTTTACCAGTTGAGCCACAAGGGAAGCCTGGATGTGGGGAGGCAACCTACAGATATTCATTCTAATTGGAGGTTGAATTTGTGTGGTGGTAGCTGAAGACTTCAGATGATGACAGGATCCTAAAGCGTGCAGGGATTAAGGGATGGGGAGGAAAGGCGCTTGACTGACCTCCAGGGATGGGGTGTGTGGTTGGGTCATGTTGCTTAAAGGGCCAGGAACAGGTGGGCACCTGGTTATAGTCCTCTCCTTTCCTGTGTGTGCTCCAGCTTCATCTGTAGGTCCAGAGCAGGTCAACAAGTTCTACATCTCAGCACCTTCCAGACTGCCCATCTGGCTACAGTTAACTCATCCAGGCCTGGGATGAGCTGGACGTCTTCCTACTCAAAGGACACATGATTCAGTCCAACAGTACGCTTATTCTTTTGGCAACAAAAATGCTGTGTAGAGCGTTCATTGCCATTCTGGACACCGCCTCCTTCAAAAGCCCTTTGCGTTTACTGCTCGTGTTACTCTCTGTAGCTCAGATGTAATTTGTCAGCCCCATGTAATGTATTTCATCTTGAGTGGAGTCTCAAGAAAAAAAAGTTTGTGGCCACAGATGCATTTGAATGGTTTCTATCATCAGAGGATGAAACTAATGTCGAGCTAGTATTTTGCCCACATGGGGCCAAATCGAAGCTCTAAGTCACAAATCAGTTTTTTCGCTCAGATGTCTGCTGATCCATACTCTCTCTGCTACCTTCACGGTCTTGTTGCCTTTTTTGGTCCCTAATTATCATAGTCACCACTGTGTTTAGTCTTGGAAGCCTCCTAAATCCTTTTGGAATCAATCAGAGAGATTTCAAGGGAAGTAAATAAATACCATGTGATTTGTTTTCCCTCATGTATTGGTTTTCTCAGCAGGGAAGGGAAAAATGTATAATTCAGATGTAAACTTTGTCTGATTAAGATCAAATGAGATTCTCTTATTTTTTTTCTTTCTGTTAACCCTTCTGCCTGCTTCTTCCCTCTGTCCCCTCCTTCCATTGTGAAAGAGTGTTTGATCCTTTGACTGAGGGGAAGGAGAAATGTTGGGAGCTCAGAAGTGGCTGGCGGAACATGCCTGCTTCTCAACTTCCTCTGGGGTGGAAACTCATTTAAAACTTGCAGTTTCCAATGTGGTTGCCAAAGCCACAACATGGTGAAGGGGGAGGGGCCCTTAGCATCTCCCAAGGACAGGCTGGAGCCATGCGGTGGGGGTGCAGAGTGGGCACGCCTTGCAGAGACTGTCTTTATGAAAATGTCCCCAAGGTGTAACAGGGTGATGAGTCCAGATCCTCCGACTGCAGTCTTGTGGGGTGGGTCTCAGCTTCCACCCTGTCACTGTCTCTACTGAAACCCACAGAAGTTTCCTATTTCCTTCTTCATTAAACTCAGCCTCCTCTTCCTGACTTGTAAAACTCTCCACAACCTGGGTGCATTCTATCAAGAATATACCTTCATCTGTATCACCATCCAGCCCGACTGTAGGCTTTAGTACTCTTACACCCCAAGACGCACAGAGTTTATGTCTTCGAATTGGAGGAGGAGACCTGAACTTGAGTCCTCAGTCTACTTCTTACCACTTTGTTGGCTTGGGAAAGTCATGAAACCACTCAGAACCTCAGGTACTCTTCAGGACATGGAACCAGTGAATATTTACTGAGTCCAGGAAGCTCTGCAACTATGTCCATCCATTACTATCTCTTTGGTAGCTATGCCCTTATTTTCCCCTGGAAACATCTCTGTCCTGCTTTTGGTCTGTGAACTTCTGGGTGGAGTTAGTTCTGCTCCCAGAATCATGAGTAGAACCCATGATTCAACCCAAAGCTGAACAGTGTATCACAATGCCCCCTGATTGCCTCGTGGGTGGATGGTGGGCAGGTGACCTAAGCTGGTCCAACCAGAGTGAATTGCTGTACTTCTGCTGGGACACTTGCTCGTTTTGGCTGAATTTGAGTCTGGAAGGATGTGGTTGCAGCAGCCTTAGCTGGAGAATCAAGCCTGAAAATGAACTACCCTGAAGGGTAGAGCTGAGCTGAGCAGGGGGTGGGGGGAAAGAAACCTGGTCTCAGTTAGTGCTGGAGGACTGTTTTTCTATCTGCATGAGCCATCAAATGGCTTCTTCTTCCCCTTTTGTCTGTTCAAAGCCTTCCTGATCTTTCCTCCCCTCCTTCCTTCTTTTCTGTCCCTACTCCCTCTCTTTTAATTTGCAAAGAAAATCATGGTAAAATACCCATAACATGAAATTTACCATCTTAACCATTTTTTAAGTGTACAGTTTGGGGGTGTTAAGTACATTCATGTTGTGGAGCCAATCTCCAGAACTTTTTCATCTTGCAAACCTGAAACTCTATACCCATTCAAGTGAAGTTGCTCAATCGTGTCTGACTCTTCACAACCCCATGGACTGTAGCCTACCAGGCTCCTCCATCCATGGGATTCTCCAGGCAGGAATACTGGAGTGGGCTGCCATTTCCTTCTCCAGAGGATCTTCCCAACCCAGGGATTGAACCCAGGTCTCCCTCATTGCAGGCAAACACGTTAACCTCTGAGCCACCAGGGAAGCAACAATTCCCCATTTCTGCATTCCGTTAGCCCCTGGCAGCCACCATTCCACTTTCTGCCTTTGAGTTTGATTCCTCTAGTATACTGCTGCTGCTGCTGCTACTGCTACATTGCTTCAGTCATGTCCGACTCAGTGCGACCCCATTGATGGCAGCCCACCAGGCTCCCCCGTCCCTGGGATTCTCCAGGCAAGAACACTGGAGTGGGTTGCCATTTCCTTCTCCAGTGCATGAAAGTGAAAAGTGAAAGTGAAGTCGTTCAGTCATGTCCGACTCTTAGCGACCCCATGGACTGCAGCCTACCAGGCTCCTCTGTCTATGGGATTTTCCAGACAAGAGTACTGGAGTGGGGTGCCATCGCCTTCTCCACCTCTAGTATACACTATTCCATATAAGTGGAGCCACACAATATTTGTCCTTTTATGTCTGGCTTGTGTGTGTGCTAAGTCACTTCAGTCATGTCCAACTCTGTGCGACCTTATGGACTGTAGCCTGCCAGGTTCCTCTGTCCATGAAATTCTCCAGGCATGAGTGGGTTGCCGTTTCCTTCTGCATGGAATCTTCCTGACCCAGGGATTGAACCCCTGTCTCTCATGTCTCCTGCGTTGGTGCTAGTGGCACTCTTTACCACTAGTGCCACCTGGGAAGCTATTTCACGGAATATAGTGTCTTCAAGATTCATCCCTGTTGTAACATGTCAGGATTTTCTTCCTTTTAAAGGCTGAATAATATTCCACTGAATAGATATACCACATTTGATTTATCCATTCATCCATCAGTGGGCATTTCACTTGTTTCCATTCTTTAGCTATTGTGAGTAAGGCTGCTATGAACACGGGTGTACAAATATCTCTTTGAGACTCTGCTTTCTGTTCTGTGTGTGTATACCTGGAAGTGGAATTGCTGTGTCACATGGAGTTCTATTTCTACTTTTTGGAAGAACTGTCACATTTTCCATGAGTTGCACCCACAAGGCACAGGTTTCCAATTTCTCCATATCCTTGTCAAAACCCTTCCCAGCCTTTTTAGCCAGCATGAAGTTGTCTCCCCTGATCTCTGACCCCCACGCCCCTCATGGGTACCCACCACTGAGCACACCAGGGATGCCACACAACTCATCTCAAGGTTAGATGTGAGCCTCTGTGGTTTCTAAATTTTTTAGGTCTTTCTGAGCAGAGCAAGAGCTTCCTGGAGGTGAGGTTCTGTGAACCTCCATCAGGAGATGTCAGCAGGAGGCTAAGCTCCCTGGAGGTGCAGAATCATTTCCTGTCTGACGTCTTTACTGGACTATTCTTTGGAGAGATTTTGTTTTTCAAGCATCTCCTTCTGTCTGGCACACAGAGGGCAGGTTGAGCCATGAAAACAGCGATGGGGTTTAGATTCCCACCCCCGAGCTGCCCTGGATGACTGTGTGACCTTGGCAAGTCTCCCACGTTCTCTCAGCTTCCGTTCTTCAGCTCTAACATGAGGCTGCGTTACCGCCCACACAGGCCTGTGTGTTTATTGAAGTAACTGGTGCAGGGGCGCAAGGGCTCTGGGAGTTCCCTCCCCTGCCTTCCCAAAACTGATGGAAGCAAGTGTTACATAAATGAGATACAGAGTTCCTTGAGAGTCTAATATGCTTGATTTTGGAATATTTGAGGATAATTGGCATTCCTAGACAATCCCCAAATTTGTTTCAGCTGATGATACTATCTTGGAGGTGGGGGGACCCAAGCTGCTAGTAAACGACTAAATAGTTCAATCAAGTTTTATGTTGATGTGACCATTGATACTTTCAAATCCAACTCAAGTGCCACTGCAAATATTGCTTCTTCCAGGAAACCTTTCTTAATCCTACAGCACTTAGACACATCTCCATGTCAGGTTGATTGGCTTATTTCCTTGATGGGACATGTCAGCTGACATCCTCTTGAGCATTGAAGCCAGCACATAGTAGATGCTTAGTAAACATTTGTTGAATGAATGACTGACTGAATGAATAAGTTTCAATGCAATATAGGGAGGCTAAGGAAACAGCCTGGAAGATTGTAGCAGGAGAAATACCTAGAAGGGAACCTGGTGAGTTCATAGCAGACTTTCTGGATAATTGAAGGGTGCCCGGATTTCTCCATTCAAATTTCAGCTTTTAAAAAATCACTGCAGATGGTTACTGAAGTCATGAAATTAAAAGGCACTTGCTCCTTGTAAGAAAAACTATTACAAACCTAGAGAGCATACTAAAAAGGAGAGACATCACTTGGCTGACAAAGCTCCATCTAGTCAAAGGTGTGGTTTTTCCAGTAGTCATGTACAGATGTGAGATTTGGACCGTAAAGAAGGCTGAGTGCCCAAGAATTGATGCTTTCAAATTGTGGTGCTGCAAAAAACTCTTGAGAGTCCCTTGGACAGTGAGGAAATCAAACCAGTCATTCCTAAAGGAAATCAACCCTAATATTCATTGGAAGAACTGGTGCTGAAGCTGAAGCTCCAATACTTTGGCCACCTGATGCGAAGAGCCGGCTCATTGGAAAAGACCTTGATGCTGGGAAAGATTGAGGACAGAGGAGAAGGGGGAGACAGAGGATGAGATGATTGGATGGCATCACCGACTTACTGCACTGAGTTTGAGTATACTCTGAGGGAGAGTGAAGGACAGAGAAGCCTGATATGTTGCAGTCCATGGGTTGCAAAGA
This sequence comes from Raphicerus campestris, assembly GCA_006410735.1. Taxonomy (NCBI): domain Eukaryota; kingdom Metazoa; phylum Chordata; class Mammalia; order Artiodactyla; family Bovidae; genus Raphicerus; species Raphicerus campestris. The sequence continues at coordinate 13,840 of SJYW01026861.1, forward strand.
GTCGGACACAACTGAGTGACTGAACAATAACAAAAATTACACAGCATAGCCAGAAGTGAAAGTCTCTCAGTTGTGTCTGACTCTTTGCAACCCCAGGGACTGTACAGTTCGTGGAATTCTCCAGGCCAGAATACTGAAGTGGGTAGGGTTTTCCTTTTTCTCCTGGGAATCTTCCCAGCCCAGGGATCGAACCCAGGTCTCCCGCATTGCAGGCTGATTCCTTACCAGCTGATCAGCATAGCCAGTGGGCCCCTAAACTTGAATGTAGATATGGCCTCAATTCCTGACTCCCCTACCTACTAGCCGGATGACTTTAAGCAAATTGCTTGACCTCACTGGGGTGCCAGTGTGCAGCCCAGTTAGCCCTCGTTCTGGCTTTGCTCAGAGCCCCCACCTTCCCTGTCTGGGCCTTTGGGGCCAGCCTCTTCTCCAGGCCGCCTGCCGTTTACACATCTGAGAATTATGCAGGCCAGTGGAAGCACACATCCTCCAGCCCACCCGCTCCTCACGCAGGGGATTAAAATCTGTCTCATCTTCCCAGTTTGGAATGCTGAGTATTTGGTCAAGGATTCAGCTCCCCTTTTTTATGAGGCTTTAAGAAAACCCAAATTAAACCCTGATTTGTTTTTAAAGATCAGAATCCTTAATCTTGCAGCATTTGGCTCATTTTCCTTACAGGCTTAGAAGGGAACATTAAACAGATTCTGTTTCTTAGCACACTCTGCTTTTTCTCTGCTGTGTATTCGAGGGGGTGGACAAAGCTTTCGAGATTTCCTGTAGTGCTTCAGCCTGCTGGGTGACCTTGGCCAAGCCTCCTTACTTCTCTGGCCTTTGGTCGTCATCTGTGGAATGAGGGGGCCGAGCATCAAGGCCTGTGTACTCTTTGAGGGATCGCTTAAAACTCCTGTGTTGCAAATGGAGGCTCAGAGAGGGGAAGGGACTTACCAAAGGACACACAGCTATTTTTTGGGCAGAACCAGCTCAGGGCTGGTTTTGAGAGGAGATATCCACCTCCTAGAGACTCCATTTCTCTAAGAAAGAAACATGGGATCATCAACAATTCCTGTTTAATTTTCAAGCCTCCTACTTTCCTGGGTAGAGTACATAGACTTCAGGATGAAGTTAGTGTTTTCATGGCTATAAAAATGCAGCCATGAAATTAAAAGATGCTAGGAAGAAAAGCTATGACAAACCTAGACAGTGTATTAAAAAGCAGAGACATCACTTGGCTGACAAACAGTCCATATAATCAAAGCTATGGTTTTTCCAATAGTCATGTATAGATGTGAGAGTTGGACCAAAAAGAAGGTTGAGCACCAAAGACCTGATGCTTTCAAATTGTTGTGCTGGAGAAGACTCTTGAGAGTCTCTTGGACAGCAAGGAGATCAAACCAGTCAATCCTAAAGGAAATCAACTCTGAATAGTGATTGGAAGGACTGATGCTGAAGCGCCAATACTTTGGCCACCTGGTATGAAGAGCTGACTTATTGGAAAAGACCCTGATGCTGGTAAAAACTGTGGGCAAAAAGAGAAGGGGACAGCAGAGGATGAGATGGTTAGATAGCATCACCAACTAACTGGATATGAATCTGAGCAAACTCTATAAGATGGTGAAGGACTGGTAAGCTTGATGTGCTGCAGTCCATGGGGTCACAAAGAGTTGGACATGACTTAATGGCTGAAAAACAACAGCTTAAAAAAAAAAAAAAGGAAGGAAAATCAAGAAATGGGGAAGTCAGGATGTGCTGACATATTCTGTGCTTCAGATGTACCAAAAGGAAAAGTGTTTGATTTAAACCAAAATGATGTGAAAACTAGCAGCCAGCAGCCGTCATAATGTTTCCCTAGCCTTGGATAATTGCCCAATATAGTGACACATTTTTCCACTTTGCCTTGGACTGAAGGGTTTCTGAGATGTGGGATGAAACCTGGAAAGTCCCAGGCAAACCAGGCTGACTCGAATGAATGGACCACCCTACTGGCTGGCAAGTAGGCTAAGAGAAAGGGCTTTAGTAGGAAGATTGGGCTGCTCTGAGTAATGGATCAGTCACTTCTTTGCAGCTTTGAGAGGGCCAGGCTTGCCAAGTCTCAGTGTTCTCATCTGATAGTTGGGCTTGAATGGGGTAATTAGTTTAAATTATCTACTTCAGTAACTGGCACAGAGCAATCACCCACTGAATGTTAAGTCTCTTCCTTCAAGGGGGAAACCTCAGTTTTTTCATTTCTTTTTTTGGGGCGGGGCTAATCATTGTGGATCCCCCCCCAGCTTTATTGAGGTATAATTGACAAATAAAATTGTAAGGTATTTAAAGTACACCTCAAAACAGTTAAATGCAAATTGTGGTGATATGTAAGTACCCCTTGTGAAAGGATTCCCACCGTTCATGAACACATCTATCACCTCACATGTTTATCTTTTTTTGTATGAGAAAGGTGGTTTTTTTTTTTTTCTGCTTTAAATTCCCAGCCTGTAGTAAAAGAGGTTACAGGTAGTGAGGGAGGATTTTATAAAATCATGCAGTATTTTCTCCGGGGTTGGGTTTTTTTTAGTAAATCACCACGTATCTTGTTGAACTCTTGGGCAAAGCAACCATATTGTCAGTTCTTTCTCTTTTAAAATGTTTAGGATCGTTTCTTGGCCTTTTGGCTAAGATGGAGTGTAACATCTGTTCTTATCAGTTGTATACTTATAGCTGAGTCACGTGGTCATACAACAGACACCAAGACAACACTGTAAACCAATTTTACTCCAATTAGAAAATGTTTAGGAAAGCCATGGATCAGCCGTGGGGTGCGAGAGGGAGCAGTGGGGTCCAGCCTCACACGCAGCTTGACTGATGCAGGCCACAGAGGATGGTTGTTGGCATGAGATCTAGGTTGAAATTCCAGTTCTGCCCCATTTTGGCTGTCACTCTCGTTCTCTCCTGTGTCAGGTAAATGACCATCTGTACTTGGCAAGGTTTTCCTTTGGCCTCGGAGAGAGTGACACTTGGTACCTCCTGGGAGCGTGTGACTATTTTAGTCCTGTCAATTTGGGTTCCTGTCTTAGACAGTCAGAGGGTCTCAAGGTCTTCCCAGTGCTGTTTGAGTATGTGTTGGCTGGGGTGGGAAGCCAGCTCTCGTGGTGAGATGATTTCCCCTTGGATACCTGAAGGTAAAATCCAGACCTTTGGGGATTTCCTTGGTGGTCCGGTGACTAAGACTCCATGCTCCCAGTGCATGAGGTCCCAGGTTTGATTCCTGGTTGAGAAACTAGATCCCACGTGCTACATCTAAGACCTGGCGTAGCCATATAAATAAAGAGATATTTTAAAAAATCCAGACTTTTGACTCCAGAGCAACAAAACAACCTGGCCACTCTGTTGGCAGTTAGGTCCTGGGTTTCTGTCCATCTAAATCAGTAAAGAAAACGTCAGAAGTGCTGAAGTCAGGGTCAGCCACTCCACTGACCTTGCTGGCAGATTGTCTCAGGATTGGTTCATATCTTAGAGCTCTTTGTCTTTATTTCTCCCCAAGCCTGCAGTTTTAAGCTGTGGATGTGTCTGCAGGCTATTCGGAGGGCTAGGAATGGCCCTCTGGCCTCTTCTCTTTCCCCACCAGCTTTGAGAGGCAACAGTGAAAAAGTGAAAGTGTTGGTCGCTCAATTGTGTCCAACTCTTTGTGACCCCATAGACTGTAGCCCACCAGGCTCCTCTGTCTATGGAATTATCCAGGCAAGGATACTAGAGTGGGTAGCCATTCCTTTTTCCAGGGGATCTTGCTGACCCAGGGATAGAACCTGGGTCTCTTGCATTGCAGGCAGATTCTTTACAGTCTGAGCCACCAGGAAAGCCCAGTGCAGGGTAGCTAATAAATGGTTCATCAGTGGCTGTGGCTCTATTAATGTAGCCCTTCCACTACAGCTGAACACTTAGGAGGCTTCCATTATAGGTAACATTGGGATGAGCACTGCAAATGGGCCTAAGAAACCTTTTAGGAAAGTTGGCAAGGAGAGAGGTCATGCTTAATCTACAGATGAGATTTCCTAAGAAGGAAAGTTGAGCAATTTAAAACAAATTTGCAAGCATTTGCAAGGAAGTCTTCCTCAAATATATCTCATCCTTCCTGCCTTAGCCAAGCATTCTGATGAGACCCTTTCTTTTGCACTGGGATCAAAATTAGAGTCCTTAGTTACCACTCTATGGTGCTATAATTGCTGGTGCCTTTGAAATTAATATGAAAGCTACTTCCAGAGTCTGGGCTGAGAAGCAAGCAAAATCTCCCGACCTCACTCAAGGTGCCTGGGTGGTAACAAACCTTAGGTGCTTCAACACGAGACAGAAATAAACTTCAGCCCTGGCTCAGTGTCAGCTCTCCACTGCCCCAAAACACAGACCAGAAAGGGACAGTCTGCGATGCTGGCATCTTGTCTAGTCATTTTGGTTATTATATTTTCAGTTTAGTAAATTCAGTTATTTTATTTGGTTCGTTTCCAAATCTGACATGTTACTGCTTATAATGTCAAGTGTTTGGCCAATCTTTTCAAATTTAGCTTTTATCTCTTGGAATATAGCAGGCCCAGTTATTTTATGGTCCTATCTGATTAATGCAGGATCCAGGCTCCCTATTAATTTATATCTCTTGTCTATTTTTTCTGCCAGTTTTCACTCATGGTGTCTTGTCTCTTGTGTATTTGGTATAGGAGATGGTGTTGGAAAAAACTATTTGTAAAACAATGATGCTTTCTTTTAAGAAGATTTTAAATTTCTTTGGCAGGTGCTTGGGGGCTCTAGAATCGGAGATAAATTTGATCTAAATTTGGGGCTTGAGATTCCTGGGTTCCTCAAATATCTTGAAGCAGGTGGCGGTCCTTGAAAGAGCTGTTGGCCCACCCTTAGCTAGTGGATGTGGGCTTTGTGAATTTTTCTACTCCCCCTACCGTACTTGCTAAACCTTCTACATACTGATCATAGGACATTAAAAAAAAAATTAGAACAAATAATCATGCAAACAGAGATGAGAGAGGTCATTCAGTCTTGGGGTTTCTACATGAGAAAGTGCCTGGTTCTAGAGGAGATCCCAATCATCTGAGTGTCCAGAGACAGACATGGTGGATTAGCACTGGCCTGAAGAAAGCAAAAATGCTAAAGGAAATCCATACCTGCTGAAACTGAGAACAGAAACCAGAGACTGCGACCTCCTGCTCCTGCTTGGCGACCTCAAGTCTTCCACCAAATCATTTGTGTGCAGAGCACATGTCTCCTCCCCACCCTCCTCACAGAATCCCGCAAGGAGCAGACATCACTACTCAACCATAACCCTTGATTTGGGTCTTCCACCTGTTAGCAAAAACTTCCAGTAGCCAAGATGCAATACCTTGAATGACCCACATTTTACTTGATGGTTCGCCTAATGCTATCTAGCCTGTTTATATTTCTCCCTCATTATGAAATACTTATAATGAACCTCTTTTTGTCTGGCTCTTTGCCAGGATTTTGAATGGTTTCTTTACAAGGAGATTCCTAGCAATGGATCAAAGGATATGAACTTTTGTCAGGTTTCCAATAGGTTTCGCCAAGTTACTTTCTAGAAAGTGTATTTCAATTAATACACCCACCAGGAACATGCAAGAGGGTCTGCTTTATTCCTTGCCACCACCAGATATATAATTAAAATACTTTGGGAGCCTGATTTGCTAAGTGAAACATGATAGCCCTTGTCATTTAATTTACATTGTGCACTGTCTCTTTGATGCAGATCCCTTTTGGTGAAATTACTTTTTTGTGTAGTTAGTACCTCTTTAACAGAAGCAACCTTGAAAATGGGGGCAATTACTCCAGTGTCTAAGAGCTTTCTCCTTTTAGCTTTTATTTTAAAATATGTACAGTCTTCCCTGGTGACTCAGTGGTAAAGAATCTGCCTGCCAGTGCAGGAGACATGGGTTCAGTCCCATATGCTGGGGACTGAATGAGCCCATGTACTGCAGCTACCGAAGCCTACATGCTCTAGAAGCCACACAACAAGAGGAGACACCGCAATGAGAAGCCTGTGCGTCACAACTACAGAAAGGCTGCACGTAGCAACAAAGACCCAGCGCAGCCAAAAAGAAGTCAAAAATTAAAAAAAAATGTACATTGCATAATGCACTACATCAAAGTGTTCCATATTGAGGCCTTTATGCATCTTTCTAGGGTTCTAGCTGTTTTCTTTCTTTGAGCACGGGTTGAAATCCCAAGGCAAGGAGAGTACATTTGAAACTAGGAGGGTTAGGAATATTAATTAGAACTTCTTGAGGGCAGTTTCAAGGTGAGTCAACTGGTACTAACTTGCCTCACCCCAGAATTTCCCTTGAAATGCTTTTTATCCATTTACTTATGATTAAGAGCTCAGCCTAAGGATTGGTGGTAGGAACCAGTCTCTCGAGAGCTGCCTTGGGCCCTGCAGCCTGCCCTCCTGGCTGGTGCCTCTTTGGCAGATACCTTGGAACCANGCTTTTTATCCATTTACTTATGATTAAGAGCTCAGCCTAAGGATTGGTGGTAGGAACCAGTCTCTCGAGAGCTGCCTTGGGCCCTGCAGCCTGCCCTCCTGGCTGGTGCCTCTTTGGCAGATACCTTGGAACCAAAGAAGTTCCAGAAAGCCCCCAAGAGTCCAGGCTGGATGGGCTCTATCAGGCTTCAGCATCCAAGCTCCCACCTCTGGCTCTGTCCCTGGCTGAATGAAACAGCCAGAGGCAGCCTGGGAAGGACTCTGGCTTGGGCATTAAAAGTCCTGGTTTGTGCTGGGTCTTAGTTGCAGCATGTGGGATCTAGTTCCCCAACCAGGGATTGAACCCGGGCCCCCTGCAATGGGAGCTCAGAGTCTTAGCCACTGGGCCACCAGGAAAGTCCCACCCAGGTGGTGCTAGTGGTAAAGAACCTGCCTGTCAATGCAGGAGACGTAAGAAACTCAGGTTCCATCCCTGGGTTGAGAAGATCCCCTGGGGAAGGAAACGGCAACCCACTGCAGTATTCTTG
>SJYW01026866.1:0-15930 GCA_006410735.1 Raphicerus campestris
GCGACCCCATGGACTGGAGCCCACCAGGCTCCTCTGTCCATGGAACTTTCCAGGCAAGAATACTGAAGCGAGTTTCCATCTCCTTCTCCAAGGGATCTTCCCAACCCAGGGCCTGAACCCATATCTCTTGCATCTCCTGCATGATGTAAGTTAAAATCTCAAAATTATACCCATGGATTTTCAGCCAAAGGTCCAAAATAATTTTATTAATTGGGTGGGTTTGAAACTAAAATGATAATGAAAATATAGCCGTCTGAAGAGCGTGGGGGATTTTACATCCCATCGTCAAGAGAAATCATGACAGGAAAGCACCAGAGAGACAGCAGTCACAGTGACTGATAAGTCGTCTCTGTTGCACGAGCCTGCCTTATCCTCTCCATAACTGGGAAGCATAATGCAATAGGCTAAGTGGGTAGAGCTGCAATTTTTAGGACCAGTTCAACCCCGGGCTGTCATAGGTTAGTGAGTCACCGTGAGAGACTCTGGGTCAGTGTCCATATCTGCAAAATAGGAATGATGCCAGATAATGAAGGGAAAATGAAATGACACACACATNGTTTCCTCAGGAAATCAAAGTGGAAGATTGTGATGGCTCTGTCTGACCCCCAGAGCACTGCTTTCTCATTGCTTGTTACGGCTCTGCGAGAACGGTGGGCAAGACAGACACGTGTGCACTTCAGCTGCACACCCATGGGAGAGACAGACACAAGGCCATCTTTGGACACCCATGGTTTATATAATTGTGACAAACATGCATCGTTTACACTCACACATACCTTGCATTNATTTTCTCAGGAAATCAAAGTGGAAGATTGTGATGGCTCTGTCTGACCCCCAGATCACTGCTCTCTCATTGCTTGTTACGGCTCTGCAAGACAGACACGCATGCACTTCAGCTGCACACCCACAGGAGAGACAGACACGAGGCCGTCTTTGGACACCCATGGCTTATATAATTGTGACAGACATGCATCGTTTACACTCACACATACCTTGCATTCAGTTTAAAAAAGGTTGCTTTAACATTTGTAAAATTATTACTTAGGTAAAAGATACACTTGGATAAAAAAAATTTTAACTACCCAAAAGCAAACAGGATGAAGTAAAATTCACCTATAAGTATACCACCCAGAGAGAATTATTTTTAATATTAAGTAGGTATCCTTTGACATATATGTGTATAAATAGAAATATACATAGACATGTATGTAAGCAGATATATAATAATATCTGCAGTTGAATTATACATGTATCTGATATGTATTCTGACTTAAAAATATTGTGAACAGAAAGTACAAACAAGTCTGCCTCTGGGAAAACATAATCTTAATGACCCATTCACCTATTCTCGTTCTCTGCATGCATGCATGCTAAGTTGCTTCAATTGTGTCCGATTCTTTGTGACCCCATGGACTGTAGCCCATCAGGCTCTTCTGTCCATGGGATTCTCCAGGCAAGAATACTGAAGCGGGTTGCCATGCCCTTCTCCAATTCTCTCTCCACTGACTGCCAAATCTGAGTGATAATTTTCAATAGGGAGAGAAGAGAGAAAAATTACTATATGTCCTTCCGTAGCCCAAGGTTTCTTTTTCCCCTTTATAGAAGGCAGTTTCTTTTTATTGGCCAATCTGTAGGAGGGCTGGAACTTTTGAATCTAGAAATAGTGGGAAGGAGGCTTCCAGTCAACAGTTTATGGTCTTTTTATTCCAGGAATTTCCTTCCTGGCTCTTGATAAAGACAGAACAGAATCTCAGTGTTCAGTAGGAGTGTTTAAGAACATAGAGCCTCAAAGGAGATGGCTTGGGGTATTATGTAGAATCAGGGGACCAGCTGCCTCTAAATACACTGCAATGCTTGACAACAAGGAACAACCATTTACAAGACGGATAGACAAATAAAATATGACAACGTGGACAAAGCCCTGTGCACTGGATGAAAAATGCTGCCAGAGATAAATAAGACAGCTTGATGCATGTCCCTCATATTCTAGCCATAAAGATGGATGTTAGTGACCAGAATGCTCAACTGTTCACATTTGTGACTAAGGATATGATGGCATATGGGCGTATATCCTGTGAGATGAATATTTTATATACTTAACCTTATAAAACAGCTTGGGTTAGTAGATTCCTTCAGGCAGTTTTAAAGCACTATTCTACATCCAGGAAGGAAACATCTTCTGGCTATTGTGTGAGCAGATGGGAAATGCTGAGAAAATCTGGAGATTATACAACTTGGCAACTATGGCAGCCTATTAAATTGGTTTATACAGCAATGGATACTCAAAATAGCAAGGTGTTTTCTGTTGTTGCCAGAATCTGCTTTCCTGGTACTTCAATTATAAAAGGAGGTACAAATACTCTGTAGATTTATCTTCGGTTGTGTGTTCTAAAGGGAGAGAAAGAAAAGGGAACTCAAGAGTTCTCACCTAATTCTAGGTCATCTTTGCTCTGCTTACAAGTCATCCTTCCATCTACCTTATAATGCCCAGTCTTCCAGCTACTCTTACTCAAGAAGTGGTTATGTATCCAACATTCAACTTCAGAAACCATCATCATTTAATTCTTATTAATTATTAAAAGGACAGAACTGTGCCATTATTAAAGAACTGCTTTAGAACAAATTTATCCACTTCTAGAGCATACTTCCAATGGACCTCTTATTTTTAACCATCTAATCAGAGATCAAAGGTATCAAAAGTTGCTGATGATGTCAAATATGATCAATATCATTATATTCCATTTCAAAGGTTAACCTTAGATGGGAGTCACATACCCTCTTCAAGACATTTCATTGAGCAGAAAATTTCAGTCAGTACATTGATTGGTCTACCTTTGTATCAAGCCATTAGCTTAGCTGACCTTCAAAGTCATCATCCAGTCTGCTTTGAAAAGATGCTTGCAAACCCTATAGAGATCCTGCCAGCTTAGGTCTGGGTCTCCATCCCATGGTTCTGCAATTATCCCCTTCCTGATGGCTGCAGCCAGGCTATCGTCACTAGCAAGCTCAGCAATGCACTTTGTCCCCAGAAGCAATTTTGGTCTGAGGCAGGAAGTATTTGGCCAGTTTCCTAACGTGATATTCTAAAAAGATAGATAGGTAGATAGATAGATAATTGATAGATAGATTATATGATACAACAATAGATAGATGATAGATAGATGATGATGTCCAGTCTAACTCTTTTGCAACCCTGTTAATAGTTAATAGGCGATAGAACAGAGAGATGATAGATAGTAGACAGATAGACAATAGATGATAGATAGAGAAGATAGAAAGATAGAGGATAGATAGGGAGACCGTGATGATACATAGATACATAGATAGGAAGATAGATGGATACAAATAGGTAGATAGGTAAGGATATGTGTGTGTGTACAGCTTGCCGCTTGCTGCTAGTTTGAACAGATGTTGCGGTACCCCGGTTGCACTAACCAAGCTTCCCTCTTAGTCTTTCTTGTAGGTGCTAGTCTAGGACTCATTGCACTGCTAGTTCTGGGTGTCTACTTGGAGTGCATTAGGTATTCCCCTGGGACCATAGCTTGCTGCCTGTTGACTGCCCTGTGTACTGTCTACCAACCAGGAAGCTTCCAGTACTGCACAGAGCACCTTGCTTTTATGAGCACTTCTTATGAAGAGACTCAGGCATCTTGGCTGGAAACCATGTGAACCTTGTGTTCACAGTGAACACTGATGGCTGTACCTCATGGACAGTCTGTCTTTCCCGTCAGACCACCACTGTGCTCAGCTGGCTCCATTCACCTGAGTGCCCAGGTGATCCTGGTTCCATTACTCAGCCATTTCCCACCTTCCACACTAGCATTTTAGAAAATACTACTAGAACGTCACTCGGAATAAGAGTTGCCAGATTTAGCAAATAAAAGTATAAGATGCCCAGTTAAGTATGAATTTCAAGTAAACAATAAATCTGGGGACTTCGCAAGGAGATCAAACCAGTCAATTCTAAAGGAAATCAGTCCTGAATATGCATTGAAAGGACTGATGCTGAAACTGAAACTCCAATACTTTGGCCACCTGATGCAAAGAACTGACTCACTGGAAAAGACCCTGATGCTGGGAAAGGTTGAAGGCAGGAGGAGAAGGGGATGATAGAGGATGAGATGGTTGGATGGCATCACTGACTCAATGAACATGAGTCTGAGCAACCTCCTGGAGTTGGTGATGGACAGGGAAGACTGGCGTGCTGCAGTCCATGGGATCACAAAGAATCAGACACAACTGAGCAACTGAAATGAACTGGTGGTCCAATGGATAAGAACACACTGTGCAATGCAGGTTGCGAGTTAGATCCGATCAGAGAACTGAGATCCCACATGCTGCGGAGCAACTGAGCCCACATGCCACAACTGGAGAGCCCGAGGGCTGCTACTAGTGAAGCCCAAACACTCTGGAGCCTGTGTGCCATGACCACTGAGCCCACAGCCACAAGAGAACTGGTGTGCCTCAATGGAAGGTCCCACATGACACAATGGAGATCCTGCGTGTTGCAAGTAAGACCCAATGAAGCCAAATAAATGTCTATATTTTTAAAAATGCATAAATTTTAGTGTAAATAAGTCCCATGCAATTCTAAAAAGTTCTTCATTGTTTATGTACAGTCCACATTTTTCTGTGTGTCCTGTGGTTTACCTGGCAACCTTAATTGGAATGCCAGGTTGAATTCATAAATGCCTTTTGAAGATGGTATCTTCTGAATCTGTCCTATTACTAATGTTTTCTTGCTGAACTTGGACAGCCTCTGATAAGAACAATGGCCTGGTAGCCATTGTTAACTTGGGGGAGATATCCTGGTTCTTCAAAGCTTATCTTATTTTTGGATTTGTTCCTGGTCTTTGAAATTAACAAGGAACCACTGGCTGAAGGAACCATTGTCCACAATAGTTTGAAGTTTCTTAGGGATCCCCTATGCTCAAGGAATTCCAACAATATTCCAGATCTTTTGTTGTGTCTCAGACTGTTGGAAAAACTAACGCTCTAGCTCTCTTTCCCACTTTGGACAAAATGTGAGCTTCCTTTAGCTTCTTAGTCTGAAGCCCATCATGTCCTCCTCTCTGGCACTGATTTTTTTTTCTGCCCCACCTTTCCACTAGTCTCATCTCTGTTCTTTCATCATTGTCAGTTCTGCAGGCAATTTATTTGCTGTCCTGCTTCTCCTAAAGACAATGGTTCTCAACTCTTTCTGTAAATTGTAATAACCCAGACAGATCTGAGAAAAGAGCCAGGCCTGGTCCCCAGGATACTGTGTAATTGGTGCAGAGTGGGACCCAGGCACTGATAGCTGTAAAGGCTCCCCAAGTGATTGTAACATGCAGCAGGATGTGGAAACCCTGCCGCAGGGCATCCTTTCAGAATGAGGGCTCCCAGGCGCACTTGCAGTCCAGGTGTTGGGCAGCCTGCTGGTCCAGTACACCACAGCTGCCACATTCACATTCAAGCATAATCACCCTCTCACATCCAAGCATAATCTCTCCCTCTCAATGCCATTACAAGTGTTTTCTGACGATATTGGCAAACATCCTCAAACCCATCACAATAGAACAAAAGCAGAAAATTATAGAATTACAATCCTGTAGCACTTTTCAGTAAAATCCTGTGCAATTTGGGTACACTTGTTCAAATTTTGGGTATTGACTAAACAATCCATCTACACTTTCAATTCAAGACTAAGTTGCATAGTCAATACAGGATGGAAAAGAAAATACCTACTCTTATAGTAATCATTACATTCTAAATTGTATCCAATTGTATATTAATTAAAATAAAATCTTTATAGCTCAATTCACAGTTATCTATTATACTATTTTCTATTTCATGCTCACTTTCTTGCCATTTAAAAATATTTCTCTTCAAAGTGGTTCACCAAAATTAATTTTTGATTTCCTAGGCTCGTTGATGCTTTCATCTACATGGAACATTTCTCTGCACACAAGGGCTCTTTTATAACTTTCAGTAGGCTCAAACAGGAAAGACATTCTCCTGTCTGCCCAGAAAGAAGAGGAGAGAAGATTCCTGGTGATAACGTGCTTTAACCCAGGTTCTCTTGGGTCTCCTTGCCAACCATGATTAGGAATGACCTCTTCCCCTGTTATTCAAGGAGTAAGTCCCCAGTCTCATTTGCTGCCTGTGTCAACACTCCTTTTCTGCCTCGGAGGCTCGAAGAATTTCTGGGCAGCTGACTGCTGTACCATACTGATTTTCTTTACCAAATATCAAGGAAATATTGGAAGGAAGCAAGAAAAGGAGGGAGGGAGGAAGGGTTAGAGAAGCAAAGAAAGAAAGGAGAGGGGAAGGAAATTTACTTAGCAAAACCTGACAATGAATAAAAAGCAGTAAAAATAAAATGCAGGTTTTAATGACACTTTTATATTCCAGGCCTAAAATTTTAGCATTCTTCAGAAGTGAGTTTGGATTGAGATACCTAGAATTATCAATGTCCTATATCTGAAACATTACAAACCTCTATAAATTTCACTAAGAAAAGAAATGGATCTTCAGACAAATTGGCCAAAAGCTAAAATTCCAGCACGTCACACACAGTCTTTGCCACACAACTATAAATTCAAACCAGAAATGGCTATCATTCTGCACTCACATTTTCAAGCCAAAGCATGGCACATAATAGGTAATCAGTATTTTTGAATGAAAAAAGAAAAAGTGGTTATATCTTACAATCACTGTTTCTTCCAATTCACTCTCTAGATGCTCAAAGACATCCTTCCAAGAGTTCCTCCTTCCTTAATCTGGTCACTTCAACTTAGATCCTCAGAGGATTTGTTGGATGCCCTTGTCCTTTTTCTTCCTGATTGTCCTCTAGAGAACACCTGTGCCATTGCATGCGGCTCTGCTAAGGATTTCTGCTGTTTTCTGACCAAGGTGTAAGATGCTAGCTAAGTCAGGGGAGTCAGACTTTGCTCTTTTGGCAATTTGGGATTTTAGAGAGGTGAAATCACCGTTTTTCTGGCCACCCCCATCCCAAGATTTTGGAGCCAAGCTTATTTCATGCCAGCCCTGCTGAGCTAACAGGCCTGATCTAGATTGTTGCTCTTAATCAAGAGGAAATGTTTTAAATTCCAGTCTTAGGTTTGAACTCCCTGTAAACAAAGTCAGGTCCTTTGGGGAGTTTTAGAGTTCTCTTTTTATCGCTTGCTTCTCCCCATGGACAAAACATCTGAGCCATAACTTTGCATGTTGCCTCAGAGATCTCTCTGGACTGCTTGACTCTCCCCTCCTGGTTTAGAATCTTTATTATCAATGGGAGGTGAGGCTGTCAGGGGCCAAAGATTTTCAGCCTACCCTGCTGATGGGGCTTCCTTCATAGCTTGGTAGGTAAAGAACCTGTCTGCAATGCAGGAGACCTGGGCTTAATTCCTGGGTCAGGAAGATCCCCTGGAGAAGGAAATGGCAACCCACTCCAGTACTCTTGCCTGGAGAATCCCATGGATAGAGGAGCCTGGTGAGCTCAAGAGTTGGACATGACTTAGTGACTAACCACTGCCTGCTGATGGTAGAGTTCCGTTCTCTGAGTATGGACTGGGTAGAGGAAGGTAGACCCCAACCCCTCAACCACACTCACCAGGAATTTAACCACTTCACCTTGGAGTTGGAGGAGATGATGCATGACAATCACCTTCCCCTCTGAGCAGCTGGTAATCCTTGATTGGAAGCTGAGGAAAGAGGGAAGATGTGTTTTTTGGCCACAAGCTACTTGCAGTGGAGATTCTATAAAACTGAGCTGAGAGGGGGTGGGGGAGGAGGGAAAAATGAGTTGCTGTTTAAATACCACAGCCGCTTGCGTTCTGAGTGCTAGTAGATTTCCTTGAATAAGCATTTCTTTACTTGTTCCCAGGCAGCTCAATGGGTAAAGAATCCTCCTGCAAGGCAGGAGATCCAGGAGATGCCAGTTGGATCCCTGGGTTGGGAAGATCCCTGGAGGAGGGCATGACAGTCCACTCCAGTATTCTTGCCTGGAGAATCCCATGGACAGAGGAGCCTGGCGGGCTACAGTCCACAGGGCTGCACAGAGTTGGACATGCCTGAAGCAACTGATTATGCACGCACGCTCTTAGGAAAGTTTTCAGAGACTTTCAATGACTTGGTGTTTAAAAAAATTAATGTTTACCAGTGTTACTCTTTTCCCTGGGGTAGGGGATGAGCCCACAGAACTCCTTAACCAGCAGAACTCCCTGCCTGGAAGTTTTATTGCATCATACCACAGGGGTCACTGTCTCTGGCTCTAGATTCCTATGATGGATTTGATGCTCTGGAGAGATGTTTACATTCTATTAGCATTAGTTTCACCTAATGCTAATGTGTATTTGGGGAGAATATGAATCCTTGTTTTAAAGAGTTACCAAAGCAATGTAAAAATAATAACAGAATAAAAATACAGTGCCCAGTATATCATGAACTCTTATGACATTTCTGTTCTAATCTTGTAGGAAATGTGGAACTATGGATAGAGTTTAAACGGAAAAGTGTCAGAAGGAGACATGAATTTTAGAAGCATCACTCCCAGTGAGTAGGCCAGGTGATGAGAAAACCAAAATAAAGCATGACAGCTTGGGAGGGGCCGCTGGAAACTGAAGAGGGGGGCATGAAGGAGGAAGAGTTAACAGGACGTGGTGTTCAGAGAGATGCCAGGAGCGGGAAGTGAGGAAAGGAGGAATGAGATGACTTCTGCGCATCTGACTTAGATGCGGATAGAAACTCTAGACCTCTTCTCATGAACCCAGTCTTACTGTTTCACAGCTGTAAAGGCCCTGACTCCTAAAGAGCTGGTACAAACTTCAAATCTAGGTTCTTTATTTCCAGTTTCTGACCTTAGCCTTCTTGGGTTGTTGCTGTTGTTTACTGCATTGGAAGTAACTCAGTATCTACCTACTTACTGCTGTTGCTGCTGCTAAGTCACTTTAGTCGTGTCCGACTCTGTGTGACCCCACGGACGGGGACCCACCAGGCTCCCCCGTCCCAAAAACAACATCAAATGTTGAGGATATGGAGAAATTGTAGGTATGTAAAATGGCTTCCCTGGTAGCTGAGCTGGTAAAGAATCTGCCTGCAATGCTGGCGACCCTGGCTCAATTCCTGGTTTGGGAAGATCTGCTGATGAAGGGATAGGCTACCCACTCCAGTATTCCTGGGCTTCCCTGGCAGCAGAATCCACCTGCAATGCAGGAGACCTGGGCTCTATCTCTGTGTTGGGAGGGTCCCCTGGAGAAGGTAACAACTCTCCACTCCAGTATTCTACGTGGAATGTGCATCTGGGCTTCCCTGGTAGCTGAGCTGGTAAAGAATCTGCCTGCAATGCAGAAGTCACTCCGTCATGTCTGACTCTTTGTGAGCCCACAGACTGTAGCCTGCCAAGGTCCTCTGTCCATGGGGTTCTCCAGTCCAGAATTCTGGACTGGGCTGCCATTCCCTTCTCCAGCAATACAGGAGACGCTGGTTCAATTCCTGGGTCAGGAAGATCCTCTGGAGAAGGGATAGGATACCCACTCCAGTATTCTTGGGCTTCCCTGGTGGCTCAGATGGTAATGAATCCACTAGCAATGTGGGAGACCTGGGTTTGATCCCTGGGTTGGGAAGTTCCCCTGGAGGGGGAGGGCATGGCAACCTACTTCAGTATTCTTGCCTAGAGAATCCCCATGGATAGAGGAGCCCGGTGGGCTACAGTCCATGGGGTTGCAGAGTCGGAAACAACCGAGCGACTAAGCACAGCACAGAATGGTACAATCACTGAACACTGGAAACTTCTTAGAAAGTTAAATATACATCTATCCCATAACCCAGTAATCCCACTCCTAGATATTAAGCCAACAGAAGTAAAACACCCACAAAAATTTTAAACGAGAATATTCATAGCTTCTATATGTATAATAGTTCCAAACTAGAAGTAGCAAGTCCATTAATAGAAAAATATATAAGCTCTCTGTTGGTTTATTTTTATGCAGCAGAATACACTTATCCATAGAAATGGGTGAATGACTGATATATGCTACATGCAACATTGATTAACCCTTCAAACTCTTTCACAGAAGGAGTGCCTTCTTCATGAGGCTTCACACAAAAAAGCACAAATTGTATGATTTCACTTGTATATCATCTGCAATAGGAAAAATGCATCTGTGTTCATTTTTGTGTTCATTGCATGGAAGGGGTGGGTTGCAGTAGAGGGACTGATTGGAAAAGGGAACAAGGAAATTTGCTAGTGTGATAGAAGTGTTCTGTATATTGATAAGGTAGTGAATTACATGGACATTTGTCAGAAATGACTGAATGTAAGATATGTATATTTCACTCTTTGTAAAGTACATCACCATTAAAAAAAATCTTAAAAATTAGTCAAAACTCACCTGCAGTCTTGATATTGCCTCCTGGTACACCCCAATGCTAGTCACGGCCTGAGTGCCCCGTATATAGCATACTACTTTCTCTGCCTTACTGCCAACATATGTACACCTTAGCCTCCATCCACATAAAAAGCTTGCTTTCCTTGCTCTTGTCATCTGCCCTTTCTCTTTCAAAAGGCAGTACCAAAAAGGAAAAGAAAAAAACCACTATTCATTAAGAGCTAGAAGAGCAGATGAACAGTAAAAGTCACTGGAGACTTTACTTTCTGGGACAGGATATCCACTCAGGAACCTTGGAATGTGGGAGAGTCTGTGCCCGGAGGGGACANCACTCTTCATTAAGAGCTAGAAGAGCAGATGAACAGTAAAAGTCACTGGAGACTTTACTTTCTGGGACAGGATATCCACTCAGGAACCTTGGAATGTGGGAGAGTCTGTGCCCGGAGGGGACAGGTCACCAAGGCTGCAGATGCCTCTGGCAAGTCCTGTCCCGGGCAGGAGTCTGGCTGCTGAATCACACAGACATTACTCAGCAAAAGTCTGGGAAGAGTTCAGATAACTTTCCAAGGGTCTGCAGCTGTGGGTTATGGCTCCTATGATGAATTACAACTCTACTTAATTCTATGTTTTTCAGAAGAGCATGGAAGAGA
Organism: Raphicerus campestris; assembly: GCA_006410735.1. Classification (NCBI taxonomy): domain Eukaryota; kingdom Metazoa; phylum Chordata; class Mammalia; order Artiodactyla; family Bovidae; genus Raphicerus; species Raphicerus campestris. The sequence continues at coordinate 11,021 of SJYW01026866.1, forward strand.
AATGGCTTGCGATTATTTTTAGCTTATTTTATGGGAATGAAAATTAGACTTCTTTTGACAACTCTCCAAGTTACTACTTGAACAAGTACAATTTTTGGTGTGATTTCTCTTTTCTTGACTGTCTTCATCGATAAAAGACATGAATAACTGTGACAGATTAGGAAATGAGGACCTTGTTCGTTGAGTGATGAGACACATTTCACTGCTAAAACTCACAAGCCCATTTGTTCTCCCATTCATAATCCAGACCCTGGTCCTGAGACTCGCTGACAGTGTCAGATGTTTGCCCTCCTGGGATGATTCAGCCACAGTCAAACTCCTGTTAGATCATGACATCAGTTCCTCAGAGCTGTGAACTGGTCTTCAGGCAATGGATACATGAATCCCAGCAAATCAGAATTTATTAGAGGCTGTTGAGATATGATTTGTGTTCCTCTCCTTTCATATCCATTTATCAAATACATGATTTAATTTCAGTCTCTCCAGCTGAAGTGGTGAATCAACATTAACCAGACGACTCTGGATGGTGTTGCACAGCCATTCTAATTTACCTTCCATATGGGCATCTCTTTAAAAACAACTGCCACACTTACCAACAGCACTCATTTTTAAGACCTAGTGAACAAACACATTATTTACAAAGTCTGTAATCAGGGAACCTGATCCAACTCATTAACTGTATGACATCCCACTCCTTATTTAGACAGTTTACTGGCTAAGGACTTTTGTATGGGATCTGTCATTTACACTTCCTCATAATAAAACTTAATTGAAATTTCATTCCTGTACAAGCAAGATGCCAGTTTAACAGATGGTCTGTAATTGTTATGTCCACATATTTTATATGGGATGGTATCACACACAATTTCACACAACTGTTATTCATTTAAAGACTGGGTTTGTTAAGGCATTTCTTTCATATTAAAAACCTTATTGTTTAATATGAGTATAAAATCTATCATTGAAATTAATCAGTTGAAATTGAAAAAAATGATTATAACCATCCTACTGAAATGAAATGAATGATTAAAATCTGACTTATGTTGTTGAGGACAATGAGAATTCTGGTACGGAAATATCTAGGTTCATGTGTATGAGGCAAGAATTGACACAGATGGGCACAGTATATCTTAGAGTATCATATTCTAACAATTATCTGTCTCTAAATTTTAATGCTTCTTTGATCATCCCAAAATCTTGTCATGTTCTTCTTAAATTTTGATTTTGGGTCCACTGACTTTACTAGTCTGTATTCAGAATGCCAGGATTTCTCACCCTTAAGACAGAGATGGAAAAGGATTTGCAGGAAGGAATATATAAGAGGCCCTGAACATGCACAGAGGAGTTCTAAATATGTTCATATAATCCTAGTGTTACATATAATCCCAAGCGTTACATTCAGTGAAATTTGAGTACCTATCACCAGATTAATTTTAATTTTTTGTGTCATGTTTAGAGAACATTTTATAGGAACTTAGCAATACAGTTTGAAAGTAAAGTCAATTCAATTCAGGTCGAAAAACTGACTTGTCTCTCTTTTGTAATGGTCGTAACTTTCATCTCCCTTCTCTACCTCCTCCCCAAATAATTTCAGTTATCTACTGCTCACAATTTTTCTCTTTCCTACCCCAAACCCATTCTCTCTGAAAAGATTTAAATAAACTCATTCACTCCAATACAGAAAGGATGTATAAGACTCGAAAATATGATTCCCCCAGGGGTATTTACATTCCAGCCAGAGTACACACCTGTCTGGAGCAAGAATGTTTAAATATGAAATATCAGACATTGATGAGTAAGGGAAGCCCCAGAGTCTCCCAAATTGTACCACCCTCCTGACGGCTTTCTTAATTTATTCCTACATCCTATCCTGCCCTCCACACTCAAAAAATGAATCGATTAAATAAGGAAACAAGCCATCAGGCTTTTCTTAGAGGAAATGGGGAGGAAGACAATAAATAGAAAAGGTGGGAAAAGTGAAAAGGGCCAGCCAAAGGTACTGAAAGCCTACTCTGGAATTCTTGGAGAAATGAGGTACCAAGTGACCAAGAAAAAGGGGGACAGAGGAAACTACTTGGAAATGCTTTCTACTTCTAAGAACTCACTGTGAGCCAGGACATGTCCTAGTGATACTATAGCAATGTACGTACACCTATTTGTCCAGAATGGTTGTGAATGCGATATTCTGGTGATCCCATTTTCATTTTCTGCTTGGATCTGAGTTGTCATTTATTTCCTAAGAGGAAAGGAGACCCTGCTTGTCTTAATCACCACTATTTCCTCAGCACTTAGCATAATATCTGGTACAGAGTAAGTATTCAATACATATTTGTTAAATGAATAAATGAATAAGTGAATAAATGGCTTGACAGTTATTAAAGAATTACAACACAATGACACTGTTGTTTTCTTTTGAAATATATTTAAAATTAATTATTATTATCCAGCCATAACGGGATGATTAGTGACACATACTACAACATATATAGATCTTGAAAATTTATGTTGAGTGAAAGAAGTCTGTCACAAAGAATCACATATTGTATGATTTCTTTCATACAAATGTCCAAAATATGCAATATAAAGGCAGAAAGTAGACTAGTGGCTCCCGAGAATGGAGGGAGGGGTGATGGAGAGTGATTGCTCTTTGACTCTGTTTGTCACACGACATGTGGCTTGCAGGATCTCAGCTCTCAGGGAATGAACCCAGGACACAGTAGGGAAAGCACCAAATTCAGTAGAACACTGGGGAACTCCCCAGTTTGGGGTTTTAAAAAGTTTTGCAATTAGATAATGTTGACAGTTATACAACTGTGTGAATGTACTAAAACCCAATTATATACCCTGAAAGTGTGAATTTTATGATACATGAATTATGTTTCCATTTTTTAAAAATATATGGAATAAAAAAGATGCAGCCAGTCATAGCCAGTACATAGAAAAGTCTATGAAATAGATGATCAGATTTTTTGACAAATGAATACCAGTTAAAAAAACAACAGAGGAAGGGAAACAATTACATGTCACCCAAATGCAGTGGTGGACTTTGATCTTTATTTGAACAATCAACTATTAATTACAGACAAGTGAAATTAAGAAAAATTTTTAAATTCTTTAGGTGTTAAAAAGATACCATAGTATATCAAAGAAAGTGTTCTTATCTCTAACAACATGTATTGACATATATATAGGTGAAATAATGTGTCTGGGATTTGCTTTAAAATTTTTGACTGGGAGGAAGGGAAGGTGGTACTGATAAAGTAAGACTGTGCTCTGCCGTGCTTAGTTGCTCTGTCGAGTCTGGCTTTCTGTGACCCCATGGACTGTAGCCTGCCAGGCCCCTCTGTCCATGGGGCTTCTTCAGGCAAGAATGCTGGAGTGGGTTGCCATGCCCTCCTCCAAGGATCTTCCCAACCCAGATTGAACTCAGGTTTCCTGCATTGCAGGCAGATTCTTTACCGTTTGAGCTACCAGGTAAGCCCAAAAGTAAGACTAGCCACATATCGATTATATTGAAGCTGGGTAATGGGTGTAAAGAATAATTACACTGTTCCTCATTTTCATGTATGCTTGAAATTTTCATAGTACAAAGTAAAAAAGAGAAAAGAATAGTATTGTCTTCCTCTATAGTAGTGGTAGCAGTGTTAGTTGCTCAGATATGTCTGCCTCTTTCATGGAATGCCACCTGCCAGACGCCTCTGTCCATGGAATTCTCCAGGCAAGAATACTGGTAGCCATTCCCTTCTCCAGGGGATCTTCCCGACCCAGGGCTCAAACCTAGGTCTCCCATATTGCAGGCAGATTCTTTATCTTCCTCTGACAAATTACCAACTTAATCATACCTGACAGGAAATAAATGGCCTATGCTGTCTTGGAGTTTACATTTTGGTATGGGGAAACAAGATAAACACAGGAAGGAAACGAATTTTCCTGTTTATCATTGAGGGAGAAATCAACAAGCCATATAATAAAGAAGTTACAGGAAAGGTGTTTTATATAACACAGCCATGGATGGCCTCTCTGAGGAGGTTCCATTTGAGTCGAGACAACGGTTAAGATGGTGCATCCATGTGAAGAGCTGGAGGATGTTCAGAAATAAAAACCAAAGTAGCTTTCCTCGGTCTCCCGCTCTTCCCTGAATATTCCTTGTGAGTCCACAGTGAGGTCCGTGAGTAAGTGAGGACTCCTCCTGTATCTGTGACTCCCAGGGAGTCTACATTCGCAAGCTAGGCAAAACTTAATCTTTAGAAATGTGCTTAGAATGTCAGCTGAAATCACTTAAACTTATTCTACGGCAGCCTCCTTTTCCTCTCTCACAAGTAAACTCCGGCTCATNAGGGAGTCTACATTCGCAAGCTAGGCAAAACTTAATCTTTAGAAATGTGCTTAGAATGTCAGCTGAAATCACTTAAACTTATTCTACGGCAGCCTCCTTTTCCTCTCTCACAAGTAAACTCCGGCTCATGGCCCATCATTACCCCTTGGAAGTCCCTGGATTTCCATAAGTTTCAGACCCTTGGTTGCCCTGTGCCTCAAGTGCTTGAGAAATTGAAGATAAGGTACGATTTTGTAGGTTACCTGTCTTTTTCCAGCTGTTAAAGTGGAAGCTGCTCTCTTTCCAGATTTCTACATCCTTAGAAGAAGCTAGAAGCCTGTATACTATTTGGAATGAGGCATGATATAAAATAAATAAAATAAGATGAAACTCCTATCAAAGCTACAAATAACACAGGGTTTTGATATGTTAAAAAAGAAAAAGAAAGAGGATGCCATGTTCTAAAAGTATTATTAAATATTAATGATAATGCAGTAAAAGTATAAACTATGAAATGCACTTAATGAAAATAAACTTGCTAAAAGTGAAGATTGAGGATATACTTGCCTATTGATATTTATAAGATGACCATTAG
>SJYW01026869.1:0-16827 GCA_006410735.1 Raphicerus campestris
GGTGTTGGAGAAGACTCTTGAGAGTCCCCTGGACTGTAAGGAGATCAAACCAGTCACTCCTAAAGGAAATCAGTCCCGAATATTCATTGGAAGGACTGAAGTTGAAGATGAAACTCCAATACTTTGGCCACCCGATATGAAGAACTGACTCACTGAAAAAGACCTTGATGCTGGGGAAAATTGAAGACAGGAGGAGAAGGGGATGACAGAGGATGACATGGTTGGATGGCATCACCAACTTGATGAACATTAGTTTGAGCAAGTTCCAGGAGTTGGTGATGGACAGGGAGGCCTGGCATGCTGCAGTCCACGGGGTCGCAAAGAGTCAGACACGACTAAGCAACTGAACTGAACTGAGTAACTGAACAACAACACTGTGCTCAGCCATAGGTAATAAGCTGTGACTGAGCTAAGCCATGCATGACTTACCTGTTTCCCTTTGCCATGAACTCACTCTGCCTGGCTAGAGATGGTCATATGATTCAGTTCATGGTCAATGGTATGTAAGGGAAAGCAGTCTCATTTATATTTCAATGAGATATAAAGGAAAGTGTCTTTCAGAAAATGTATCTAACTTATATAAGCTATCAGATGTATCAGCATAAAGTTGTTCATAATATTCCCTTAATCTACTATCTACAGGATCGGTAGTGATGTCTCCTTTTTCATTCCTGAAATTGGTAGTCTTATTTATTTTTCTGTATATGTGTTGCCTTGTAGTTTATCAATTTTATTTATCTTTCAAGGAAACAACTTTTCACTTTGTTTTCTCTATTATTTTGTTTTTTATTTCATGAGGTTCTTCTCTTTTTAAATAAGTTTTAAAATAATAGTAAAATTAGTTCTGCTTTTAGCAGATAGCTCTAGGATTTTTAATACATGTATAAATTATGAAACCATCACCAAAATCATAATATAGATTAGTTCTATCATTCCACACATCTCCAAGATGTACTCAAACCTTTTCTACTCCATAACCCATGGCACCGCTGGTTTGCATGTGTGAATGCTAAGTTGACTCAGTCATGTCTGACTCTTTGTGATCCTATGGACTGAAGCCCACCAGGCTCCTCTACCCATAGGGTTCTCCAGGCAAGAATACTAGAGTGGGTTGCCATGCCCTCTTCAAGAACTACTGGTTTATTATCCATCAAAATAGTTTTGACTTTTACAGAGTGGAATATAAGTGGAATCATAAAGTATTTAACCTTTTACATAACTTTTATTAAATATAATAACTTTGAGATTCATTTGTGGTGTTGTTACCTGTCTCAATTGTTCATTTCATTTTATTGCTGCATATTGCTGAGTAGAATTTTACTATAGGTATCGTTTGTTTATCCAGTTAAGTATTGAAGGACTTTTGGGTTAATTCCAGATTTGGGCAATTTTAAATAAAGTTTCCCTGGTAGCTCAGACAGTAAAGAATCTGGCTGCAATGCAGGAGACCTGGCTTTGATCCCTGGGTCAGGAAGATCCCCTGGGGAAGGGAATGGCTACCCACTCCAATATTCTTGCCTGGAGAATTCCATGGACAGAGAAGCCTGGGGTTGCATGGGGTTACAGTCCATGGGGTTGCAAAAGAGTTGGACACGACTGAGTGACTAACACACATGCACACTATAAATATTAACAGACAGGCTTTGTGATCATAAGTTTTTATCTCTCTGGAGTAAATATCTAGAAGTGGAATTGCTAGGTCATATAATTTTATGGACTAAAAGTTTGTGCCCACTTCCCAAACTCACTAGCTGAGGCCCTAATTCACAGTGTAATAGTATTTGAAGCTGGGCACTTTGGGAGGTAATTAAGTTTATATAGTCATGAGAGTAGGATTAGTTCCCTTATAAAAGAGACACACAGTGCTGTTTCCTCTCTTTCTCTACCATGTGAGGACAAGGTATAACGATGGCTATCTGCAAGCCAGGAAGAAAGCCCCCACCTGGGAACCAAATTCAGTTCAGTTCAGTGTCTCAGTCATGTCCGACTCTTTGCGACCCCATGGACTGCAGCATGCCAGGCCTCCCTGTCCATCACCAACTCCTGGAGCTTGCTCAAACTAATGTTCATCAAGTTGGTGATGCCATCCAACCATCTCATCCTCTGTCATCCCCTTCTCCTCTTGCCTTCAGTCATTCCCAGCATCAGGGTCTCTTCCAATGAGTCAGTTCTTTGCATCAGGTAGCCAAAGTATTGGAGTTTCAGCTTCAACATCAGTTCTTCCAATGAGTATTCAGGACTGATTTCCTTTAGGATTGACTGATTTGTTCTCCTTACAGTCCAGGGGACTCTCAAGAGTCTTCTCCAACACCACAGTTCAAAAGCATCAATTCTTAGGTGCTTAGCTTTCTTTATAGTCCAACTCTCACATCCATACATGACTACCAGAAAATCATAGTTTTGACTAGGCAGACCTTTGTCGACAAAGGAATGTCTCTGCTTTTTAATATGCTGTCTAGGTTGGTCATAGCTTTTCTTCCAAGGAGAAAGCATCTTTTAATTTCATGGCTGCAGTCACCATCTGCAATGATTTTGGAGCCCAAGATAAGGAAGTCTGTCACTGTTTTCATTGTTTCCCCATCCATTTGCCATGAAGTGATGGGACCAGATTCTATGATGTTAGTTTTTTGAATGTTGAGTTTTAAGCCAACTTTTTCACTCTTCTCTTTCACTTTCATCAAGAGGCTCTTTAGTTCCTCTTCACTCTCTACCATAAGGGTGGTATTGTCTGCATATCTGAGGTTATTGATATTTCTCCCATCAATATTGATCCCCACTTGTGCTTCATCCAACCCGGCATTTTGCATGATGTACTCTGCATATAAGTTAATAAGCAGGGTGACAGGGAACCAAATTAGCTGACACCTTTACCTTGGACTTTCCAAATTCCAAAACTGTAAGAACAAATTTGTTATTTAAGGCACCAGTGTATGATATTTTGTTATAGCAGCTGGAGCTAATATATATGATTTTTTAGTTTGAATAAATTGAATTTTTAATTAAAGAAATATTGAGCTAAAACCAACATTTGGTACATAAAGAATGAATCTGGAAAATCATGGTTAAAAATTATATCTCTATATCTTCTTTTAATAGAATGTTTGACAGAGAAAAAGGTTTAATTTTGATGAACTCCAATTTATTCACTTTTAAATTTTATTCCTTGGGACTTCCCTGGTGGTCCAGTGGCTAAGTCTCTGAGCTCTCAATGCAGGGGGCCTGGGTTTGATCCCTGGTCAGGGAACCAGATCCGTTGTGCCACAGCTAAGAGTTCGCATGCTATAACTAAAGACTCCACATGTCCCAAGAAGATCAAAAATCCTGTGTGCCACAACCAAGACCCAGTACAGTCAAATACATACATATTTTAAAAATAAATAAAAGCAGTGGGGATTGGCAGCAAGCTTCTGGGACCAAAGCTGCTCTGAGCAGAATGAAGTGCTCCCCTCTCTCTCCAAGTGCCCGCCCCGTGTCCTGTGCCACTGCTGTGCTGCTATCATGCCACTGCCACAGGGAGAGGAGTTGAGTGAAGAAAGATGTGGAACTTCCATTATGCTCTCTGACCCTTAAGAAACCCTTTCCCATCCCTTGGGCTTCTCTGTGGGCACTTCTGGGTTTCAGGCTTCCTTTGAGTCTAGGCCAGGTGATATCAAAAAGGAAAAAAGGGGTAAAATTCAGTGGAACTTGAAATTCTAGTCTTCTTCCCCAGTCTGCTTTCTATTATTCACTTTGAGGAGTCCTCAGGGAGCTACTCTGTGATCTTTGTCCAGAATTCTCTGGGACTTTGGTCACCTGATGGGAAGAGCCAACTCACTGGAAAAGACCCTGATGCTTGAGAAGACTGAAGGCAAAAGGATAAAGGGGTGGCAGAGGATGAGATGGTTAGATAGCATCACTGACTCAGTGGACTTGAATTTAAGTAAACTCTGGCAGATAGTGGAGGACAGAGGAGCCTGATGTGCTATATAGTCCAGGGGGTAGCAAAGAGTCAGACACGACTGAGCAACTGCACAACTGTGGGACTCTCTTGGGAAAGAGAGGATTGGAGGATGCTTACTCCATCTTGCCTAGAACCAGAGCCTCTGTTACTTTTATCATTCTTTCTCTTCTATTTATTTTGGTTTTAAATTGATCTGGTTTTTACCCTGACAATCTTTTGTCTCTTCTAGTGTAAGTATATGAAAAGTGGTACCTTAGGGCTTAGTCCTGCTTATCTGTAGTATTCTTAGCTCCTCCCTCCACCTGGGTCAGCTGTGTCCTCCAGCTCTTGCAGCACTGCCTGCTATCATAACTAGTCACAAGAACATCTGGAGACTGAAAAGTATCATCTCTTTTTTTATGTCTCTTTTTTTAGAAGAAGGCAAACTTTTCCAGAAGCTAGGCAGCAGGCTTTCCCTAATGTCTCATTGGCCTAAATTGAGTGATATGCCAGTGCCTAAATCAAAACTGGGCTTCCCTGGTAGCTCAAAGAATTCACGTGCCAGTGCAAGAGATGCAGGTTTGACCCCTGGATTGGGAAGATCCCCTGAAGAAGGAAACGGCAACCCACTCCAGTATTCTTCCCTGAGAAATCCCAGGGACAGAGGAGCTTGGTGGGCTACAGTCCATTGGGTCACAAAGAGTTGGATACAACTTGGGGACTGAACAACAACAAAATGAAAATTACTTGCAGGTGGAATGGAATTATCATTATTGGCCTATACTAATCATTTGTGGTTTAATGACTATCAAGAAATCAAACTAAAACCACCTGGGTTGTAAGATTGCTAAGAGTCAATGAATCAAAAGCAACACTTAATGGACTAATTCAGTTCTGATTCAGCCTCACTGACATGTCCAAGTGGAGATATTCTACCTACAATCCTGACAAGTCCTTCTTCAATAGACTGGAGCCAGCAGAGCTATATAGGAAAAGTCGGTAGATGTCTACCCAGCTGATCATTAGCTCTGACAATAGAGTTCCTTATTTTAGCTGCCACCCCATGTCATTATAGACTTTGAATAAAATCAGTCTCCCATCTGAAGACAAACAAGTTAATCTTAGCCAATCTTCAAATTCAAACTTGAGTAAGATTAAGAGATCCAGATAATAAGACACATCCATGAGGTTAAAATGTCAGGAATCAATAAAGTAAATAATTAGCATGTGCTCAGTCACTTCAGTCATGTCCTACTCTTTTAAACCCTGTGGATGGTAGCCCACCAGGCTCCTCTGTCCATGGGATTCTCAGGCAAGAATACTGGAATGGGTTGCCATGTCCCTCCAGGGGATCTTCCTGACCCAGGGATTGAACCCATGTCTCCTGCATCTCCTGCCTTGCAGGTGGATTCTTTACTCACTGAGCCACCTGGGAAGCCCAAATAGTTAGCATATAATAGTAATTATAGTTATTTAGCATATAGCTTTATAAAAGGAAGCATGTTGAATCCAAGATAGAAATTATAAAACAATATTATTTACTAGCCATCCAGGACTTATTGCTTATATAATCCATTGAGACCTTCTAAGACTGGGAATTCCCTGGGACTGCAGTGGTTAGGGCTCTGCACTTCCAATGCAGGAGCACAGGTTTGATCCCTGGTCAAGGGAACTAGGATCCCACATGCCGCACAGAGTGGTCAAAAGAGTAAAAACAAATCTTTTAGGACTGCTGGAACAGTCTCATCATGGCCTGTCCTAAGTGTTCGTGGCAAAGAGAAGATTCTTTGTCAGTCCCTTCACCAAACACCTGTACGGATTTTATCTGCCAGATGATCTACTTTTTGACAATCTACAGTGTTTCTTCTTCTTTTTTTGATAAACTGTAAATGTTATTAGGGCAGAAATATAGAAAAGTCTTTTCCCTTTTGTTTCCTCCAATGTTCCTGTGGTAAAATAAACATGAAGTTTATAATTTTAACCATTTTTTAAGCGTATAGTTTAGTGGCATTAAATACATTCATAATGCTGTACAACCGTGACAATTATCCATTTCCAGAACTTTTTCATTACCCCGAACAGAAACTCTGTATCCATTAAAAACTGCTCAGTCCTCTTCACCCCCATCCAGGTAATCACTATTCTATGAATTTGCCTATTCTAGATACCTCATGTAAATAAAATCATACAATATTCATCTTTATTTATCCAGCTTATTTCATTCACTGTGTTTTCAAGGTTCAGCACTGTTGCAGCATGTACAGATTTCTTCCACTACCCCAAAGCAGGGAGCTTCTGTGAAATCTTTTGGAAGCTGATTTGGTGTACTGTGCTCAGTCACACATTGAGCGACCGGCCCCATGGACTGTAGCCCATCAGGCTCCTCTGTCCATGGAATTCTCCAGGGAAGAATACTGCAGTGGGTAGCCATTCCCTTCTCCAGGGGATCTTCCCCATCCAGGGATTGAACCCGGGTCTCCTGCATTACAGGCAGATTCTTTACTACTGAGCCACCAGGGATACATGAACTCAATCAAGATAAAGCACAGATGTTCACAGACATAGTTCAAGGCTATGGCAGCTTTATTCTGAGATGCTGAGTATAGTTCCAGGGAAGGGGCTTGGCGGTGCCAGTCTTGCTGTTCAGGATGCATGCTGTCTCCATGTGAGCAAAAGTCACTCAGTCGTGTCCGACTCTTTGTGACCCTGTGAACTACACAGTCCATGGATTTCTCCAGGCCAGAATACTGTAGTGGGTAGCCTTTCCCTTCTCCAGGAGATCTTCCCAACCCAGGGATCAAACCCAAGTCTCCCACATTGCAGGCGAATTCTTTACCAGCCACCAGGGAACAGGTAGTAACATCGGTCTTTCATAAAAGTGAAGTGATATAAAGTGAACTTTCAAAACACAGAGGCTACCTGTGCTTGTCTTTACTAATTGAAATAAACCTGAGGAGGATTTTTACTTTCAAGGAAAAAGGCAGTGATAGCTTTCAGCATTTGCTTTGCCGCAAGCAACCCAAGCGGCGAGAGTGGCACCACGAATCTCCTTCCTGGCGAACTACCCTCAGCCATCTCAGCATCAAGCTACTGTAACTTTGAACTGTGTCTAAGGTAACCTCTTCTTTGCTTTACACCATTTCAGCCTATGAGAGTTTTCAGAGGAGCACTCTTCTTTCAGATAGCGGGAGAAATCTGTACCGATGTAGGTCTTTTGTAAAAGCGAAGTAGTGTTAAGTGAACTTTTGAAAAGCGGGGGATACTTGTGTCACAATTTCATGGCTTTTTAAGGCTAAATAATAATCCACTGTATGTATATAGTATGCTTTTGCTTATCTGTTGATTTACTGACAAACACTTGGGTTGCTTCCCCCTTTTGGCTATTGTGAATGATGCTGCTATGAACATAAGTGTACAAGTATCTGTTTGAGTCCATGCTTTCAACTCTTTGGGGTCTGTATTAGGAGTGGAATTGCCAAGTCATATTGGTAATTCTAAATTTAGCTTTTTGAGGAAACACTAAGCTGTTTTCCACAGTGGCTGTACCAGTTTACATTCCCATCAGTGATGCTCCAGGGTTCCAATTTCTCTACATCTTTGCCAACACTTGTTATTTTTCTGTATTTTTAATCAGCCATCATGATGGGTATGAGCTACTATGTCATTGAGGCTTTGATTTGCATTTCCCAAAAGACGAGTGATACTGAACATCTTTTCCAGTTCTTATTGGTCATTTATGTATCTCCTTTGGAGAAATGTCTATTCATGTCTTTTGCCCATTTTTGAAATGGGTTGTTTGGTTATTTTCTTTTTCTATTGAGTTGTAGGAGTTCTTCATACATTCTGGATATTAATCCTTTATCAGATATATGATTTTCATATATTTTAATCCCACAAATATTTGAGTGCCTATTCTGGGCCATGCATTCTGTCTGACACTTGAGAAACACCAGTGGATGAAGTAGCTCATGTTCTCAAGAAACATAAAATAGTGAAGTCAATGCAGGAGTAGATATAGTATCCATTTAGAGGATAAAAGTCTATCACACTGCAAAAAAAAAAAAAGCTTATCTTTTATAGCTGATGTTTTTGCTTCCTGAATCCCCACCCACTAGGTAGGGAGTGTGATGGTGAAAGAGTTGAATTAAACTATTCAGTCCATTTTAAATTTAACTCCCTCTCATGGCCATTTCTCCCTCTGCCCTTCTCTGCCATCTGGAGGTCTGCGGAGAGGTGGTGCTGTGGGTTGGGTCTCGGGTGGCCTTGCTGTCCTCCTCATTTTCTCTGGCTTCTGTTCTGGGCAGCTGGTCTGCTGTGGTGCTTGCTCATCAAACCTGCAGCAGCAAGTGCTCTGTTTCTCAGGCCAGGCAGGAGGCCAGTACCCCCTCCTTGGTGGCGTGCCTTCACTTGGGTCCTAGCCACCCCTCTAAGGAGTGGCTCAGACTTACAGCTCTGGGTACAGGTTCCACAAAGTTACTTTGTGATCTCAGCTTTCCTGGTGGTTCGATCGGCTAATTTCCAAGGTCCCCATCAGGCATGGGGAATGGTAACATATCTTCTAAATCACACGGTAGCTGGCAGAGACCCTTTGCTAACTCCGTACTGCCGTTTTACAGTGTTCCAACCTTGGAGCACAGGAAGTCTGCTGGGCAATTATTTTCCCAATGCACTCAGTGACAAGACCAGCTTCCTCCCCTTTCAAGCTCTCTCCCAGCCCCCTCCAGCACTTCTGCAGGGGTGAAACAACATCTGTGTCTGACCTCTTTGTCTCACCATTCCCAGGATCAGAAGGGCTTTTACTTTTTCTTTCTTTTGCTCTCTCACAACTTTCTTTCTTCTCAAAGTATCATTCACTGTCCTCTGCCTTGGGCTATCTTCGCAGTTTGATATTTTACTTTAAAATATTTTATTGATGTATAGTTGATTTGCAAAGTTGTGTTAGTTCCAGGTGGACAGCAAAGGGAATCAGTTATACATATACATATATCTAATCCTTTTTAGATTCTTTTCCCATATAGGTCATTACAGAGTAATGAGTGGAGTTCCTTGTGCTATACAGTAGGCCCTTATTAGTTATGTTTTACTAATATATACAGTAAAGTATATATGTCAATCCCAATCTCCCAATTTATCCCTCCCTTCCTTTTTCCTCAGCAACCATGTTTGTTTTCTATATCTGTGACTCTTTGTTTTGTAAATAAGTTCATTTGTACCATTTGTTTAGATTCTACATAGAAGTGATATCATATGCCTGTTTTTCTCTGACTTCACTCAGTATGACAATCTCTAGGTCTATCCGTGTTGCTGCAAATGGCATTGTTGTTCTTTTTTTATGGCTTAATGCATTAAAAAAAAAAAGATTTATTTATTTTTGGCTGTGATGGCTTTTTCTTGCTGCTCGCAGGCGTTCTCTAGTTGCAGAAAGCGGGAGCTACTCTCTAGTTGGGGTGCATGGGCTTCTTACGGCAGTGGTGTCTCTATTTGCAGAGCGTGGGCTCTAGGCCTTCGGGCCTCAGCTGTGGGGCATGGGCTCAATAGTTGTGGTTTGCAGGATCTAAAGCGTGGGCTTAGCAGTTGTGGCAAAAGGGCTTAGTTGCTCCATGGCACGTGGAGTCTTCCCAGAGCCCAGATCGAATCTCTGTCTCCTGCATTAGTAGGTGGATTCTTAACCACTGGACCACCAGGGAAACCCCTGAGTGTATTTCAATATTTTAAAAATATTTTATTTCATGTGATAAATGTGATGCCAGAGTGAGAACAGATTGCTATGGAATCAACAAAAGGGTGTGGAGGTGGTCCCAACCAACTCTTAAGGTGTCACAGCCTCCTGGAAGAAGTGGCATCTGAGCTAAAATCTGAAGAACATACAGGAATTAGATAAAGTATAGAGGCTGGATAAGAGTTTAAAAGGAATACATACAAAGACTCAGAGGTAGGAGAAAGACTTCTAATCCAAAATGTGTTTGTCATATACCCAGCAATCCCACTGCTGGGCATACACACCAAGGAAACCAGAATTGAAAGAGACACGTGTATCCCAGTGTTCATCACAGCACTGTTTACAATAGCCAGGTCATGGAAGCAACCTAGATGTCCATCAGCAGATGACTGGATAAGAAAGCTGTGGTACATATACACAATGGAGTATTACTCAGCCATTAAAAAGAACACATTTGAATCAGTTCTAATGAGGTGGATGAAACTGAAGCCTGTTATACAGAGTGAAGTAAGTCAGAAAGAAAAACATCAATACAGTATATGAACGCATATATATGGAATTTAGAAAGATGGTAACAATGACCCTATATGCAAGAGAGCAAAAGAGACACAGATGTAAAGAACAGACTTTTGGACTCTGGAAGAAGGTGAGGGTGGAATGATTTGAGAGAATAGCATTGAAACATGTATATTATCATATGTGAAATAGATTGCCAATCCAGGTTCGATGCATGAGACGGGGTGCTCAGGGCTGGTGCACTGGGACGACCCTGAGGGATGGGATGGGGAGGATGGTGGGAGGGGGGTTCAGGATGGGAGACACATGTACACCCATGGCTTATTCGTGTCAATGAATGGTAAAAACCACTACAATATTATAATTAGCCTCCAATTAAAATAATTTTTAAAATGTGTTTGGCATAGAGAATTAAAGACGTAGTAACGAGAGAGAGAGAGCAGAAATGATAAGCAGTATTCAGATCATGACGAGCCTCAGACACTTTGTTTAGGAGTTCTGACTTTATAATAAGCAATGGGAAACTTGTGTTTTAGGCAAAAAAGGAACATAAATTTATATTTTAGAAAGATCACTGTGACTGAAAGAGATGAATGCACGTGAAGGAGACAAAATTAAGGACCATTTTGCTCCCTGTCACTCAGGGATTAGCCACAATCTTGACTTTTTAAGAATATACTGGAGGAGTATAGAGTTCATTCAGCATGTTTTCAATGTTGAAGAGATGGATCCAGAAGAGGGGCAAAAGGATGAAGAAATAAGAGAAAATGACTGATGGCAGCCAACATCCTTAAGAGGTGGGGAGGAACGGTGAGGGACCAGAGAGCACACCCTGCTTCATCCTAAAAGAAGGAGAGAGGAGATGATGGGGGAGATGCAGCTAAGCTGACAACCTTGATGGGCTTCTCACTTTTTTATTTTTATTTTTTGTAGTGAAGGAGGCAAAATCATAGCCATGTGCTCAGGAAAAGTTAAGTGGCCAAGAAGTAGTATGGCAGACACTGTTTCGACACAACTGGTTCCCAACCCCCAGCTACCATGCTATCTTCCCATTTGTCCAACTCTTTGCTACCCATGGACTGTAGCAACTGCCAGGCTTCCCTGTCCATCATCAACTCCCAGAATTTGCTCAAACTCATGTCCACTGAGTCACTGATGCCATCAAACCATCTCACCCTCTATAGTCCCCTTCTCCTCCTGCCTTCAATCTTTTCCCAGCATCGCAGTCTTTTCCAATGAGTTGCCTCTTTGCATCAGTTGGCCAAAATATTGGAGCTTCAACCCTAGGGGTTGAAAATACTTGCTTTACCAGACATACTTGCAACAGGGGAACATATGTGGAATTTTGTTGGGGCTTCTTAGAAAGCTAATTTTTTTCTAGTAATGGATATGGCCATGGCTGGAGCCCCCTTTCCTCTTTCTCCCTGACTTGGGAGCACTCCCCTTGGGAGACAGACAGGGTGCTGTCTCCCTGGGACAGCACCCCTCTTATATGAGAAAGTAAGCATGAAGGAAAGGCCCAAAGTGCAGAGAGAGCAGCCAGAGAAGTCATTATTATTCAGCGGCTGATTGACAGCCAGCAGCAGCTTGCCTCTAGATTTCTGGTTGCAGAGTCTAAGTTGTTTAAGCCACGAGAAGATTTGCTGGATTTTGTATCCAGCATTCCTGGTACAGAAAGTTTCAAGGGTAGTGGCAAACATCTGAGCTGGTCGCTGAAGATAACTGGAGAGGAGAAGGATGAACAGAGGATTATAGATAATAATGAAGACTCAGATGAAGTAAAATTAATTCTAAAACATCCAATTTCATTTTGGAGTGCTTACTATCTGTGGGAATTAATCAGTTTGATGGGGATGCTAGTAATTTTTTAAATCAAATTTAGCTCATCATATTAATTCTCTGGTTAGATAAACTAGCACCTCCTACTTATTAGACCTAAATAGGAGCAAGATAACTCAAAAAACCCAGTGACACCCTTTAAAGATTCATTATTCTAAGAGGATATGATTTACTTCACTTTTCTGGTGGAAAAGTTCAGATTATTCACAATGAAGAGAAGATAATCTTGCAAAGCCTATGGCATAACCAAGTGAAGAAGAATACTTCCCTCAGGATACTTGNCCTCTTTCACTTTCATCAAGAGGCTTTTTAGTTCCTCTTCACTTTCTGCCATAATGGTAGTGTCATCTGCATATCTGAGGTGATTGATATTTCTCCCGGCAATCTTGATTCCAGCTTGTGTGTCTTCCAGTCCAGCGTTTCTCATGATGTACTCTGCATAAAGGTTAAATAAGCAGGGTGACAATATACAGCCTTGACATACTCCTTTTCCTATTTGGAACCAGTTTGTGGTGCCATGTCCAGTTCTAACTGTTGCTTCCTGACCTGCATACAGATTTCTCAAGAGGCAGGTCAGGTGATCTGGTATTCCCATCTCTTTCAGAATTTTCCACAGTGTATTGTGATCCACACAGTCAAAGGCTTTGGCATAGTCAATAAAGCAGAAATAGATGTTTTTCTGGAACTCTCTTGCTTTTTCCATGATCCAGCGGATGGTGGCAATTTGATCTCTGGTTCCTCTGCCTTTTCTAAAACCAGCTTGAACATCAGGGAGTTCACGGTTCATGTATTGCTGAAGCCTAGCTTGGAGAACTTTGAGCATTACTTTACTAGCGTGTGAGATGAGTGCAATTGTGTGGTGGTTTGAACATTCTTTGAGTATGTGAATAAAAGGACAGAATCTAAATCAAGTATCCTGAGGGAAGTATTCTTCTTCACTTGGTTATGCCATAGGCTTTGCAAGATTATCTTCTCTTCATTGTGAATAATCTGAACTTTTTCACCAGAAAAGTGAAGTAAATCATATCCTCTTAGAATAATGAATCTTTAAAGGGTGTCACTGGGTTTTTTGAGTTATCTTGCTCCTATTTAGGTCTAATAAGTAGGAGGTGCTAGTTTATCTAACCAGAGAATTAATATGATGAGCTAAATTTGATTTAAAAAATTACTAGCATCCCCATCAAACTGATTAATTCCCACAGATAGTAAGCACTCCAAAATGAAATTGGATGTTTTAGAATTAATTTTACTTCATCTGAGTCTTCATTATTATCTATAATCCTCTGTTCATCCTTCTCCTCTCCAGTTATCTTCAGCGACCAGCTCAGATGTTTGCCACTACCCTTGAAACTTTCTGTACCAGGAATGCTGGATACAAAATCCAGCAAATCTTCTCGTGGCTTAAACAACTTAGACTCTGCAACCAGAAATCTAGAGGCAAGCTGCTGCTGGCTGTCAATCAGCCGCTGAATAATAATGACTTCTCTGGCTGCTCTCTCTGCACTTTGGGCCTTTCCTTCATGCTTACTTTCTCATATAAGAGGGGTGCTGTCCCAGGGAGACAGCACCCTGTCTGTCTCCCAAGGGGAGTGCTCCCAAGTCAGGGAGAAAGAGGAAAGGGGGCTCCAGCCATGGCCATATCCATTACTAGAAAAAAATTAGCTTTCTAAGAAGCCCCAACAAAATTCCACATATGTTCCCCTGTTGCAAGTATGTCTGGTAAAGCAAGTATTTTCAACCCCTAGGGTTGAAGCTCCAATATTTTGGCCAACTGATGCAAAGAGGCAACTCATTGGAAAAGACTGCGATGCTGGGAAAAGATTGAAGGCAGGAGGAGAAGGGGACTATAGAGGGTGAGATGGTTTGATGGCATCAGTGACTCAGTGGACATGAGTTTGAGCAAATTCTGGGAGTTGATGATGGACAGGGAAGCCTGGCAGTTGCTACAGTCCATGGGTAGCAAAGAGTTGGACAAATGGGAAGATAGCATGGTAGCTGGGGGTTGGGAACCAGTTGTGTCGAAACAGTGTCTGCCATACTACTTCTTGGCCACTTAACTTTTCCTGAGCACATGGCTATGATTTTGCCTCCTTCACTACAAAAAATAAAAATAAAAAAGTGAGAAGCCCATCAAGGTTGTCAGCTTAGCTGCATCTCCCCCATCATCTCCTCTCTCCTTCTTTTAGGATGAAGCAGGGTGTGCTCTCTGGTCCCTCACCGTTCCTCCCCACCTCTTAAGGATGTTGGCTGCCATCAGTCATTTTCTCTTATTTCTTCATCCTTTTGCCCCTCTTCTGGATCCATCTCTTCAACATTGAAAACATGCTGAATGAACTCTATACTCCTCCAGTATATTCTTAAAAAGTCAAGATTGTGGCTAATCCCTGAGTGACAGGGAGCAAAATGGTCCTTAATTTTGTCTCCTTCACGTGCATTCATCTCTTTCAGTCACAGTGATCTTTCTAAAATATAAATTTATGTTCCTTTTTTGCCTAAAACACAAGTTTCCCATTGCTTATTATAAAGTCAGAACTCCTAAACAAAGTGTCTGAGGCTCGTCATGATCTGAATACTGCTTATCATTTCTGCTCTCTCTCTCTCGTTACTACGTCTTTAATTCTCTATGCCAAACACATTTTAAAAATTATTTTAATTGGAGGCTAATTATAATATTGTAGTGGTTTTTACCATTCATTGACACGAATAAGCCATGGGTGTACATGTGTCTCCCATCCTGAACCCCCCTCCCACCATCCTCCCCATCCCATCCCTCAGGGTCGTCCCAGTGCACCAGCCCTGAGCACCCCGTCTCATGCATCGAACCTGGATTGGCAATCTATTTCACATATGATAATATACATGTTTCAATGCTATTCTCTCAAATCATTCCACCCTCACCTTCTTCCAGAGTCCAAAAGTCTGTTCTTTACATCTGTGTCTCTTTTGCTCTCTTGCATATAGGGTCATTGTTACCATCTTTCTATATTCCATATATATGCGTTCATATACTGTATTGATGTTTTTCTTTCTGACTTACTTCACTCTGTATAACAGGCTTCAGTTTCATCCACCTCATTAGAACTGATTCAAATGTGTTCTTTTTAATGGCTGAGTAATACTCCATTGTGTATATGTACCACAGCTTTCTTATCCAGTCATCTGCTGATGGACATCTAGGTTGCTTCCATGACCTGGCTATTGTAAACAGTGCTGTGATGAACACTGGGATACACGTGTCTCTTTCAATTCTGGTTTCCTTGGTGTGTATGCCCAGCAGTGGGATTGCTGGGTATATGACAAACACATTTTGGATTAGAAGTCTTTCTCCTACCTCTGAGTCTTTGTATGTATTCCTTTTAAACTCTTATCCAGCCTCTATACTTTATCTAATTCCTGTATGTTCTTCAGATTTTAGCTCAGATGCCACTTCTTCCAGGAGGCTGTGACACCTTAAGAGTTGGTTGGGACCACCTCCACACCCTTTTGTTGATTCCATAGCAATCTGTTCTCACTCTGGCATCACATTTATCACATGAAATAAAATATTTTTAAAATATTGAAATACACTCAGGGGTTTCCCTGGTGGTCCAGTGGTTAAGAATCCACCTACTAATGCAGGAGACAGAGATTCGATCTGGGCTCTGGGAAGACTCCACGTGCCATGGAGCAACTAAGCCCTTTTGCCACAACTGCTAAGCCCACGCTTTAGATCCTGCAAACCACAACTATTGAGCCCATGCCCCACAGCTGAGGCCCGAAGGCCTAGAGCCCACGCTCTGCAAATAGAGACACCACTGCCGTAAGAAGCCCATGCACCCCAACTAGAGAGTAGCTCCCGCTTTCTGCAACTAGAGAACGCCTGCGAGCAGCAAGAAAAAGCCATCACAGCCAAAAATAAATAAATCTTTTTTTTTTTAATGCATTAAGCCATAAAAAAAGAACAACAATGCCATTTGCAGCAACACGGATAGACCTAGAGATTGTCATACTGAGTGAAGTCAGAGAAAAACAGGCATATGATATCACTTCTATGTAGAATCTAAACAAATGGTACAAATGAACTTATTTACAAAACAAAGAGTCACAGATATAGAAAACAAACATGGTNCATACTGAGTGAAGTCAGAGAAAAACAGGCATATGATATCACTTCTATGTAGAATCTAAACAAATGGTACAAATGAACTTATTTACAAAACAAAGAGTCACAGATATAGAAAACAAACATGGTTGCTGAGGAAAAAGGAAGGGAGGGATAAATTGGGAGATTGGGATTGACATATATACTTTACTGTATATATTAGTAAAACATAACTAATAAGGGCCTACTGTATAGCACAAGGAACTCCACTCATTACTCTGTAATGACCTATATGGGAAAAGAATCTAAAAAGGATTAGATATATGTATATGTATAACTGATTCCCTTTGCTGTCCACCTGGAACTAACACAACTTTGCAAATCAACTATACATCAATAAAATATTTTAAAGTAAAATATCAAACTGCGAAGATAGCCCAAGGCAGAGGACAGTGAATGATACTTTGAGAAGAAAGAAAGTTGTGAGAGAGCAAAAGAAAGAAAAAGTAAAAGCCCTTCTGATCCTGGGAATGGTGAGACAAAGAGGTCAGACACAGATGTTGTTTCACCCCTGCAGAAGTGCTGGAGGGGGCTGGGAGAGAGCTTGAAAGGGGAGGAAGCTGGTCTTGTCACTGAGTGTATTGGGAAAATAATTGCCCAGCAGACTTCCTGTGCTCCAAGGTTGGAACACTGTAAAACGGCAGTACGGAGTTAGCAAAGGGTCTCTGCCAGCTACCGTGTGATTTAGAAGAT
>SJYW01026870.1:0-10176 GCA_006410735.1 Raphicerus campestris
GGGGGAGCCTGGTGGGCTGCCATCTATGGGGTCACACAGAGTCGGACACGACTGAAGTGACTTAGCAGTAGCAGCAGCAGTCAATCCCCAATGAACTTGCTTCTTATTGTAAGGTAATTGGAGAAGACTTGGAGAGAGTGTCAGTTCAGTAGATAAGGGATTCTGGTTTCCCTGTCAGATTTTTCCTGTACGCATTAAAATATGCCATCAATTAATGCTCTATTTAGGCTAAGGATCTACTCCTGTAAAAGGATAATAAACTGTATGGGCTTCAATTTTTATGCTTTCTCTTTGTCGCTGTTCCTTGAGGCCTACCTGGAGTTACTTAGCTGCTGAGGGATGTTTGTTGCCACATATTCCAGTATAACATTAAAAAATAAATTAATTAAATAAAAAAATTTTTTAAAAAGTTGTCAATTCTGTTATCTCTATCGTTTTCCTTCTCATTGCTCAGTCTATCGGCCTCTCATAATGTACCTTATGTGCTTTCATGTATACTACAGTATCAGCTGTAATAAAGCAGCTAATAAGAATCATTAAATCAGCAGACATACTTTAGAAAACAATGCCAAGTCAATTGGCTGTTTCGTGATGCTTGAAAGAGGTGTTTTTGGATCAAGTTCATGATATTTTTCAGTGTTCAGTGGATTGTTTTATTTTGATTCCTGGGAAACACAAAGTTGAAATGTAAAAACTATTATAGGTTTTGTGCCATTCCAATTTCCCACAGATATAAAAAATTAATAATCACTACTTCCAACACTAACACAACAAAGCAAACTGCGATAATAAGTTGTTGCTTCCAGAGCATAAGATTAAACAATGCAGAGGATGTAATCCACACATATAAAAAACAGTATACTTATATTTTACACAATAATAGCAATTACCTAAGGTGTGAATCAGCACCAAGACATAAGTTTTTACTCTTTCTTGATATGGGTTCTTGAAGATGAAAATGCACTTATTCAATTTTCCACCCTTTCATTTCCAGCCTCACACAGTGCATTTTCCCTAATATACTATGCATCAGTAAATATTTGTTAAGTGACTATTTAGATTATCTATGGCTTATAATTTAGCTATGCAATTAGTTTCTAAACTGTTCAGATGACACTTTCTTCTAAGACAAGCCTTGTCTAATTCATCTTTATTTTTCTTACCACCTCACATAGTTTGTTGAAGATGCCTGCATCCAGTAAAACATGTCTGAATTGAATTGAATAGAACTGAGAAAGGTATTAAGGTGACCAAGGCAATCTGTCCCATTTTTAAGCCATGCAATTTGGATCCACACATGCTTTATTCATAAGCTGGCTCTCTAAACATAATTTATGTCAACCTCTTGGAAAATGTGTGCTATTGATTTTAAAAGGAATGGGTGAGAAGATGTTCATGGTTTAAAGTGGTGTTTGTTAAATCTTGCTTAGGAAAATCTAGGGTTATGCAGAGTGCCCTCAAGGGGGTAAATTAAACCAGAAAGTGATCTTTCCTGAAAATATCTGTTTTTATCTGTTGAACATAATACATTTACAATATTTTATTTCTATAAATTTTAAAATGTTGGAAAACAGTGGTCTAGAGTGACTTATCCCTGTGATTGACAAAAATAATAAAATAACTGGAAATAAACCCCTCTGAAGAATAAACAGACTAGAGTTTGCCATTTACCGTTAAGTGCATAGAAACTCAAAGATGAATACTTCTATTTGACATTTTTCTTGGTTCCCTCACTACAAGCAGTACAATACTTCATTCAGCTTTTACCAGACAGATATGGAAAATGAAAATGTGGATTTCTAGTTTTCCCTCAGTTTATTGAGATATAATTTACATGCAGCACTGTGTAAATTTAAGGTGTACAGTATAATAATTTGACTCAAATATATTGTAAAATGATCACCACAAAACATCTAGTTAACATTAATCATTTCCTATAGACACACCACAAAAGAAGAAAAAAATGTTTTTTTTTTCTTGTCACAAAAACTCTTAGGAGTTACTTTTAATTTTGAAATATTCCATGCAGTAGTGTTAATTTTAGTCATGTTGCACAGTATATCCCTAGTACTTACATATCTTATAACTGAAATTGTGAACATTTTGACTCCTTTCATCTAATTTCCTTTCTCCCAGCTTCCACTTGTGAAAATGTAGATTTCTTATGGATTTTTAAAAGTCTTATAAAGCACATTCTCCTATGCATTGAAGCTTTAAGAGCTTTAATTATGATACCAAAACAGATTTAACTCAATCATATTGAGGTCATAATCAGTGCTCTTTCCTATTATTTAAATGGTTTAAAATTAAAGACTATCTGACTCCATTAAACACATGTGTCTTTCTTTTCCTTCAAGGATCTTATTAGGTAAGGAGGTCAAAATGGTCAATCCTTCCAAAATATGAAAACTGATTTAGTGGGAAAAAATTAACCTTTTTCCTCTCATATATCTTTTCTCAATATCCATTTGGAATTAATAAGCAAAACTTGCAAACTTTATAGATAGTCATACAGTATGAAAAACTGAGCAGTCCTTGGTAAAGCATCCCTTTATTGCAAAACATTTTAAACTGTGTTCTCATGAGCATTTATGCTGCTACTTAACTGGCCAAGGTCACCCCTGGCCACATGTGGCTACTCAGAATTTGAAATGTAGCAAA
This sequence comes from Raphicerus campestris, assembly GCA_006410735.1. Lineage (NCBI taxonomy): Eukaryota > Metazoa > Chordata > Mammalia > Artiodactyla > Bovidae > Raphicerus > Raphicerus campestris. The sequence continues at coordinate 2,662 of SJYW01026870.1, forward strand.
TCCAACTTGACATGTGCAATCTTCAACTGTATTTAAATATTTAGCTCAAAATATAAATATTAATCATTTATATATTTAAGCTAACATTTTTATATAATGGGTTAATTAGATGTATCACTAAAATTCAGTTCAGTTCATTTCAGTTGCTCAGTCATGTACAGCTCTTTGCAACCCCATGGACTGCAGTACGCCAGGCTTCCCTTTCCATCATCAACTCGTGGAGCTTGCTCAAACTCATGTCCATCCAGTTGGTAATGCCATCCAACCATCTCACCCTCTGTTGTCTGCTTCTCCGCCTGTCTTCAATCTTTCCCGGCATCAGGGTCTTTTCCAATGAGTCAGTTCTTCACATTAGGTGCCAAGGTATCAGCATCAGTCCTTCCAATGAATATTCAGGATGATTTCCTTTATGATTGACTGGTTTGAGCTCCTTGGAGTCCAGAGGATTCTCAAGAGTCTTCTCTAACACCACAGTTCAAAAGCATCAATTCTTTGGTGCTCAACTTTCTTTATGGTACAACTCTCACATCCAAACACGACTACTGGAAAAACCATAGCTTTGACTAGACGGATCTCTGTTGGCAAAGTAATGTCGCTGTTTTTAGTACGCTGTCTAGGTTGGTCATAGCGTTTCTTCTTTTAATTTAACGGCTGCAGTCACCATATGCAGTGATTTTGGAGCCCAAGAAAATAAAGTCTGTCACTGTTTCCATTGTTTCCCCATCTACTTGCCATGAAGTGAAGGGACCAGATGCCATGATCTTAGTTTTTTGAATGTTGAGTTTTAAGCCAGCTTTTTCACTCTCCTCTTTCACTTTCATCAAGAGTATCTTTAGTTCCTCTTTGTTTTCTGCCATAAGGGTGGCTTGCTTTATTTTGAAGATAAAGTCACCATCTTGTACCTTATTTCTAAAAATTAGATTTGTTGCCAGACCCCTTTCATCAATACCTCAGATTCTCCAAGTAGACAAATACAATGCCAGTATATTCTATTGTCATTCTTTCTAGATACTATGTTCCATATGTAGATCAACTTTTAGGCCCTGTTCTTTTTCTTCTGTAATCTCAACAATTCCCATTGCAATCAATGCCACAAGAGATAGAAAACAAACCGGGTTAAGAACATAACTGAGAAAAATCAAGGCATATTCAGGAGTAAAGGCCATTCTTTTGGATCCTAGCCCATTACTTTTTGTACTTGAATAGTTGGGAAATAAAATCTGCTTGAAGGTGCCTGTTCACATACACATATACACAGAGACAAATAATCTTACCATAAATCACTGTACCATGAACCTATTGAAGATATCAAAGCACAGAAAGTATACATCATATGAAACTTAAACAAACCTCTAGTATATGTGATTTCAAGGTAAGATGGTAGGTATTGTAAGAGGGCAGACATAGTGAAACCATATTCATAGAAAAATAGTCAATGTAAGTACACCAGGACCACAGCATTGACTAAATCAATGAAATTAAGCCATGCCCTGTGGAGACACACAAGATGGGTGGGCATGGTGGACAGGTCTGACAGAATGTGGTCCACTGGAGAAGGGAATGGCAAACCACTTCAATATTCTTGCCTTGAGAACCCCATGAACAGTATGAAAAGGCAAAATTAGAGGATACTGAAAGAGGAACTCCCCAGGTCAGTAGATGCCCAATATGCTAGTGGAGATCAGTGTAGAAATAACTCCAGAAAGAATGAAGGGATGGAGCCAAAGTAAAAACAATACCCAGCTGTGGGTGTGACTGGTGATAGAATGAAGATCCGATGCTGTAAAGAGCAATATCGCATAGGAACCTGGAATGTCAGGTCCATCAATCAAGGTAAATTGGAAGTGGTCAAACAGGAGATGGCAAGAGTGAATGTCAATATTCTAGAAATCAGCAAACTAAAATGGACTGAAATGGGTGAACTTAACTCAGATGATCATTATATCTACTCCTGTGGGCAGTAATCCTTTAGAAGAAATGGAGTAGCCATCATGGTCAACAAAAGAGTCCAAAATGCGGTACTTGGATGTAATCTCAAAAATGACAGAATGATCTCTGTTCGTATCCAAGGCAAACCATTCAATATCACAGTAATCCAAGTCTATGCTCCAACCAGTAATGCTGAAGATGTCCTTTTCACTATAGGGGACTGGAGTGCAAAAGTAGGAAGTCAAGAAACATCTGGAGTAACAGGCAAATTTGGCTTTGGAATGAGGAATGAAGCAGGGCAAAGACTAATAGAGTTTTGCCAAGAAAATGCACTGGTCATAGCAAACACCCTCTTCCAACAACACAAGAGAAGACTCTACACATGGACATCACCAGATGGTCAACACCGAAATCAGATTGATTATGTTCTATACAGCCAAAGATGGAAAAGCTCTATATAGTCAACAGAAACAAGACCAGGAACTGACTGTGGCTCAGATCATGAAATTCTTATTGCCAAATTCAGACTGAAATTGAAGGAAGTAGGGAAACCACTAGACCATTCAGGCATGACCTAAATCAAATCCCTTATGATTATACACTGGAAGAGAGAAATAGGTTTAAGGGACTAGATCTGATAGACAGAGTGCCTGATGAACTATGGAATGAGATTCGTGACATTGTTCAGGAGACAGGGATCAAGACCATCCCCATGGAAAAGAAATGCAAAAAAGCAAAATGGCTGTCTGAGGAGGTCTTACAAATAGCTGTGAAAAGAAGAGAAGTGAAAAGCAAAGGAGAAAAGGAAAGATATCAGCATCTGAATGCAGCGTTCCAAAGAATAGCAAGAAGAGATAAGAAAGCCTTCTTCAGTGATCAATGCAAAGAAATAGAGGAAAACAACAGAATGGGAAAGACTAGAGATCTCTTCAAGAAAATTAGAGATACCAAGGGAACATTTCATGCAAAGATGGGCTCGATAAAGGACAGAAATGGTATGGACCTAACAGAAGCAGAAGATATTAAGAAGAGGATGCAAGAATACACAGAATAACTGTACAAAAAAGATCTTCATGACCCAGATAATCATGATGGTGTGATCACTAATCTAGAGACAGACATCCTGGAATGTGAAGTCAAGTGGGCCTTAGAAAACATCACAATGAACAAAGATAGTGGAGGTGATGGAATTCCAGTGGAGCTATTTCGAATCCTGAAAGATGATGCTGTGAAAGTGCTGCACTCAATATGCCAGCAAATTTGAAAAACTCAGCAGTGGCTACAGGACTGGAAAAGGTCAGTTTTCATTCCAATTCCAAAGAAAGGCAATGCCAAAGAATGCTCAAACTACCACATAATTGCACTCATCTCACATGCTAGTAAAGTAATGCTCAAAATTCTCCAAGCCAGGCTTCAACAATACGTGAATCGTGAACCTTCAGATGTTCAAGCTGGTTTTTGAAAAGGCAGAGGAACCAGAGATCAAATTGCCAACATCTGCTGGATCATGGAAAAAGCAAGAGAGTTCCAAAAAACATCTGTTTCTGCTTTATTGACTATGCCAAAGCCTATGACTGTGTGGATCACAATAAACTAGAAAATTCTGAAAGAGACGGTAATACCAGACCACCTGACCTGCCTCTTGAGAAATCTGTATGCAGGTCAGGAAGCAACAATTAAAACTGGACATGGAACAACAGACTGGTTCCAAGTAGGAAAAGGAGTACATTAAGGCTTATATTCTCACTCTGCTTATTTAACTTTTATGCACAGGACATCATGAGAAATGTTGGGCTGGAAGATGCACAAGCTGGAATCAAGATTGCTGGGAGAAATATTAGTAACCTCAGATATCCAGATGACACCACCTTTATGGCAGAAAGTGAAGAGGAACTAAAGAGTCTCTTGATGAAAGTGAAAGAGAAGAGTGAAAAAGTTGGCCTCCAGCTCAGCATTTAGAAAATGAAGATCATGGCATATGGTTCCATCACTTCATGCCAAATAGATGGGGAAACAGTGGAAACAGTGTCAGGCTTCACTTTTGGGGGCTCCAAAATCACTGCAGATGGTGACTGCAGCGATGAAATTAAAAGATGCTTACTCCTTGGAAGAAAAGTTATGACCAACCTAGATAGCATATTGAAAAGCAGAGACATTACTTTGCCAACACAAGTCCGTCTAGTCAAGGCTATGTTTTTTCCTGTGGTCATGTATGGATGTGAGAGTTGGACTCTGAAGAAGGCTGACCACCAAAGAATTGATGCTTTTGAACTGTCGTGTTGGAGAAGATTCTTGAGAGTCCCTTGAACTGTGAGGAGATCCAACCAGTCCATTCTGAAGGTGATCAGCCCTGGGATTTCTTTGGAGGGAGTGATGCTAAAGCTGAAACTCCAGTACTTTGGTTACCTCATGGGAAGAGTTGACTCATTGGAAAAGACTCTGATGCTGGGAGGGATTGGGGGCAGGAGGAGAAGGGGACAACAGTGGATGAGATGGCTGGATGGCATCACTGACTTTATGAATGTGAGTCTGAGTGAACTCTGGGAGTTGTTGATGGACAGGGAGGCCTGACATGCTGTGATTTATGGGTTGCAGAGTCGGACACAACTGAGCGACTGAACTGACTGAACTGATACATCATTTGACTTGCAGCATGCAGTGAAAAGTAAAAATAAAATTAAAATAGTCTCCATTTTTAACAAACATGTTCTTTCAGCTAGGAAGCACTGTAATTCCCAGGTTCTTTCTATGAAATACTTCTGGGCCAAGGGTTTATACAACTTATATACTTGTAGATCGTAGTAAAATGTAGATCCCCAAGTTCTATTCAATAAAAACCCAGATGCTATAGATTTTAGATCAGATCTAGGAAACTGCACAAACACTGAATATAGAAATGCCAACTCTGACAGAAAGAAAATAGCTATAAAATTACAAGTGGGTTTTGGAGGAAACTAAGTTAACACCAAAAGTAAGATTGAAAGTTAACCTGATTTTATAATTTAGAAGTACATTTCACAAAAATGTAATCAATGGAACAGAAAAATAAAGTTGATGGCGCAGGTATGCTTTGACACTTAAATGAGAACAAATTTACCAGCCAGAAATAAAGTAGCAAACACCTTAGGATTTCTGGAATCAAGAAGAAGCACAAAACTGGGCAGCATTTTTTTTTTACTACCAATATTAAGAAGATACACATTTCTTGAAGAAGCATAAGAGCTGTACTCCCCATACCATTGTCAATATATCACCCAAGTATACCTTTTTGGAGACTGATTTCCAGAAAACAACTAGGAAAGACACATGATAGGATGATGTCTGGTAAGTTCTGTATGGGTAAGGTTGGCAATAATATGATAGGAAGATGTTCCTCTTATAAGGAAAAACTGTACTTCAGCAGAGCAGAGATGGAAAGAACACAGTATAGCAAGGTGGATAGTAGCTGTGTGTGGTATAGTCTGATCATTTGCATTTCTAATAAATCCACAGGTGATGATGATGCTATTGATCCAGGGTTCATACTTTGAATACCGATAGTTTGGATTGCCAAAGTGTCAAGTCATTAGGGGTAAAAAATAATGCCCACCTACTTACCCAAGCACCAGATTTGCCCAACTCAAAGGCTCCAACAGCAAGCCTGCCCACAGACACCATCAAGTGGCCCACCCAGAATCTCTGGACAGGTTGATTGGGTGAAGTACTTTGCCTGCCGAAACCAGTCTGTAAGACTGGAAGCAGTGCCTACTTCCTCAAATGCACAGGCATCAATATAAGGCCACAATTAGTAGTCAATGGGTAAACACTAGCATTTGGAGTATCATGTTTCAACTGGAAAAAAAATACATATGCTTCTACACTGGAGAAAAATTCAATTTAGATTAAAGGGTTACTATTTAAAACTGAAAACATATCTTACAGATGCTATGAGTAACTTCTTACATGGAGCCAGAAGATCTAATATTAGTGAATGTAGGCCAGGGCCAACTCATTTGTGACTTCAAACTGTTAGTAAAGTTGCATTTTTGTAGACAAAGTCCCATATAAAGATTAAGGCTCCTGCTTTGGGAAAACACTTTTTGATCATGCTTCTTGTTAGTTATATTCTGATTTCTGGAAGACTACATGTCATTTTGAATGGCTCCCTGAAGGCAAAAATTTGTGAAGCCTAAGCAGAGGAGCAGCACAGAGCTAATGAAAGCCCTGGGAGTGCTACAGGATAGCAAAAATATGGAGAGAAAAACAGAGTATCAGAAACTTGGAAAATTCAGGGCTATGAGCTTTTGCCTTTTACAAATGTCAGGCACTCTGAGCACAAGATAGAAATGTAGGTATATGATAACTTTTTAAAAATTACTCCCCTCCCCCTAAATTTTATAGATGAATTTATGGTGATATGATATCCTTATATATATTGGGGTAGACACTTAGAAAAAAATGAGGTTTGAGAGAGATTTATGATTTTTCATACAGCATTGTGAGTAGGAATTTAGAAGCCAATTCTGGCAGCTACCTTTAAAGCATAAACACTTAGAAGGGAATGGATCAAAACATTGTCCGTAATTTTCTATGGCTATTGCATAAAAGTAACACTGTAGTGGTGAAGAGTGTGGATTCAAGATAGACTGCTTGGGTTTGAATCTTGACCGAAATGTGTGGTACCTTAGGAAAAAGGGTTTAAGTTCTCTGTACCTTTGTTGCTTCATTTTTGAAAAGGAAGTAACAGTAACATCTTCTGCATCTGGTTGTCATGAGCATTAAACAAAATAATCAGTGGGAAAAAATTATCAGAGTATCTGATCCATAAGTGTCCAGCCACTGTTATACTGTTCAGTTCAGTTGCTCAGTCATGTCCGACTCTTCGTGACCCCATGAACAGATTTCCCTGGTATCCCAGTGGTTAAGAATCTGCCTGGCAGTGCAGGAGACATGGGTTCAACCCCTGGCCTGGAAGATCCCACATGCCGCGGAGCAACTAAGCCTGAGGGCCATAACTACTGAGTCTGAGGGCTTGCAAGTTACAACCACTGAAGCCCATGCATCCTAGAGCCTGTGCACTGCAACTGGAGAAGCCAACACCAAGAGAAGCCTGTGCACCACAACTAGAGAGTAACCCCCACACACCACAACTAGAAAAAGCCCACAAAGACCCAGCACAGCCAAAATCAAATAAGTAAATAAATAGAAAAATTAAAAACATACATTATTGAATATACATATATGTGCGTAGTCACTCAGTCACGTCCGACTCTTTGTGAACCTATGNACCACAACTAGAAAAAGCCCACAAAGACCCAGCACAGCCAAAATCAAATAAGTAAATAAATAGAAAAATTAAAAACATACATTATTGAATATACATATATGTGCGTAGTCACTCAGTCACGTCCGACTCTTTGTGAACCTATGGACTGTAGCCTGCCAGGCTCTTCTGTCCATGGGCATTCTCCAGGCAAGAATATTGGACTGGGTTGCCTTGCTCTTTTCCAGGGGATCTTCCCAATGCAGGGATGGAACTGAGGTCTCCTGCCTTGTAGGCAGATTCTTTACCATCTGAGCCACCAGGGAAGCTCATGTACATATATA
>SJYW01026875.1:15336-25837 GCA_006410735.1 Raphicerus campestris
TACCCAGTGAGGACTCGCTTTCTGGCTGTCAGACTGATGCCTTCTTGCTGGGTACACAGAGTGCAGAGAGCAAGGGCTCTGGTCTCTCCTCCTCTATTTAAGGACACTAAGCTCATCATCAGAGTTCCACCCTTATGACCTTACCAATCTTAATCACCTGTCAAAGGCTCCATCTCCAGAACCATCATGATCGGGGATTTAGGGCCTCCACATTTGAGTGAATTATTTGTTGTTTTTATTTATTCACTAAGTCCTGTCCAACTCTCTGTGACCCCATGGACTGTAGCCTGCCAGGCTCCTCTGTCCATGGGATTTCTCAGGCAAGAATACTGGAGTGAGTTGCCATTTCCTTCTTCAGGGGATGTGCCCGACCCAGGGATGGAACCTGCATCTCCTGCACTGACAGGTAGATTCTTTACTGCTGAGCCAGTCAGTCAGTCCATGACAACCAACGATTGGTTCCTTCAGGTATGACCTCCTTCAGGAAACCTTTCCTGGCTTCTCATTTTGATCTAGGAGAGCACCTGGATCTTACCTTGATCAGATTTCTGAACAAGTGGATCTGAACAGTGAAATAACTGTGATAACTGTTATCACAACTCAGTAACAGTGGATATGAGCAACTGAGTTTCTAACGGTGCATATCAACTAATAGATGGGACAATGTGCTTCATGCTTACCCATAAAATGTGGGCAGCTGATGTATGGCTTTGCAAATCTGGCCTATAATCCTCCTCACACAAATGGTCTCTATTCTTTTCTGTCNGGACAATGTGCTTCATGCTTACCAATAAAATGTGGGCAGCTGATGTATGGCTTTGCAAATCTGGCCTATAATCCTCCTCACACAAATGGTCTCTATTCTTTTCTGTCATCAGTGACTGCAGAACCCACATGCTGAGAGCAGTCTGTGTGATAGAACGTTTTGACGACTGCTTTCCATCCAAAGAAAACACCTAGAAAGTCCATTTCTTTTATCAAAAAATAATTTAAAATCTTACCTTTAATTTTACCAATAAGTTACCTGAAATTTTATCAGTAATTTAACTTTGCAAGATAAATTATTGGAACTGATTAATTTTAAAGATTTGAAAATGAATGTTGAAAATATGACATTTAAAACAAAACATAGTAGCACTTTACATACTCAGTATGTCCTGAGAGGTGTTTTATCAATCTGACCAAGTTTATGTGAGTTATTAATAAACCAGAAGTAAGCTCATTTTTTTCACACTGAAAGCTTTGTATATTGATGTGTACAGTGTTTATTCAAAGTTTGTATAAAATATTTAATGCAGAAACTACTGTTTTACAATAACAAGTATAATAGTAATTATATATATTAATCTCCTATGCATATACTTTTAATGAGCAATGTGTATTATTTTGCAAACTTTTGATTTCTTTGTGCTGTGTTTATTATAGTTATATCGACTGAAAAGTAATTTTATGGCTGTTGAGTCTAGCAATAAAAGACCAAGACTATTTTGCATGTCTTTACAAAAATTTTCTTTCCAATAATTTAAGTTAAAATTGTCAAGTGTCAGTTTGTGATGGATTAGGGAAAAAACTAACAATCGAGCAAGCTTAGTTCTTCCTCACAGACAGTTCTAGAAGCACCAAGTCAGATTTCAGCCTTGGGGGGTATGGTGGATCTGCTCCTTTCGTCTGCAGGGGACAAGTGACACATCTGGGTAAGACTGATGGGCAGAACTGAATGATACTCACAGATCTTGGACACTAAGCCGCGTGATTACAATATGGAATTTTGTGTTTTCCTCCTGGGAGGTAGAAGTGAGTATGCTTTATATGCTAGAAGATGAATGAAACTACTTGCTGACTAAGAAATGGAGACTATTTCAAAAAGAAAAGCATTCACATTATAAGAATTCGGCTTTGTTAATGTCAAAAGAGATTAAAAAGAAAATCCAGAGGTACATGATTGGAGAACACCATAATAATAGCTAACACTGCGTGAGTTTATGATGTAAGTTCTCTTGAAGCCAGGCACTACTGACTTTGAGTGGAGTCAGGGGAGGGGACTATCCTGTACATTGTAGGATGGTGAGCAACACCCTTGGCCTCTGCCCACTAAACTCCAGGAGTATGTCCCACCCCAGTTACGATAATCAAAAATGCATCCAGATACTGCAAAGGACCCCAGGGGATTAGTCACTCCTGTTGAGAATCATTGGTCTGTACGCTTTGCTGCGGTTAATTCTCTGAGTAGGTACTATTGGGCTTCCCTGGTGACTCGGTGGTAAAGAAATCCACCTGCCAATGCAGGGGATGTGGGTTCGATCCCTGGATCTGGGAAGATCCCTTAGAGAAGGAAATGACAACCCACTTCAGTATTCTTGACTGGAGAATCCCATGGAAAGAGGAGCCTGGCAGGCTTTAGACCATGCGGTTGCAAAAAGTTGGACATGACTTAGCTGCTGAACAACAGCAACAAGGTACTATTATCATCTGCATTGTGTAGACAAGGGCAATGAGGTGAGAACTGGTTAGGAAGTAGCCTCAAGTTGGAAATAAAAAGTGGCAGAGTTGGGACTTAAAATACTGATGGTTCTCTAGGACCAAGGCATCACAGTCCAGACTGCCTGAACTCTATTCAGCTTTTACAGCTGAAAGATAACTGATGGCTTCTGCTCTTTGAATGACACAATTACTTTAAAGGAGGGTGTATTGTAGCTGTAGTCTCCTTGTGACCCACTTTGAAGTCTTAAAAAAAGTGTCAGGGGTCCACTTTGGTTCAGTTCATTTCAGTGATTCATAGTGTCCAGCTCTTTGCAACTTCATGGACTGCAGCATGCCAGGCCTCCCTGTCCATCACCAACTCCCAGGAGTTTGATCAAACTCAAGTCCATTGAGTCAGTGATGCCATCCAACCACCTCACCCTCTGTCATCCTCTTCTCCTCCCACCTTCAATCTTTCCCAGGATCAGGTCTTTTCAAATGAGTCAGTTCTTCGCATCAGGTGGCCAAAATATTGGAGTTTCAGCTTCAACATCAGTCCTTCCGATGAATATTCAGGACTGATTTCCTTTAGGATGAACTGGTTGGGTCTCCTTGGAGTCCAAGGGACTCTTAAGAGTCTTCTTCAACACCACAGTTCAAAAGCATCAGTTCTTCGGGGCTCAGATTTGTTTATGGTCTAACTCTCACATCCATACATGATTATTGGAAAACCATAGCTTTGACTAGATGGACCTTTGTTGGCAAAGTGATGTCATTTTTAGTATTTGTCCAGGTTGGTCATACCTTTTCTTCCAAGAACAAGAATCTTTTAATTTCATGGTGGCAGTCACCATCTGCAGTGATTTTGGAGCCCCCCCCAAAATAAAGTCTCACACTGTTTCTATTGTTTCTCCATCTATTTGCCATGAAGTAACGGGAATGGATGCCATGATCTTCATTTTTTGAATGTTGAGCTTAAGCCAGCTTTTTCATTCTCTTTCACTTTCATCAAGAGGCTCCTTGGTTCCTCTTTGCTTTCTGCCATAAGGGTGGTATCATCTGTGTATCTGATGTTACTGATATTTCTCCTGGCAATCTTTATTCCAGCTTGTACTTCATCCAGCCCAGCATTTCACATGATGTACTCTGCATATAAGTTATATAAGCAGGATGACAATATATAGCCTTGAAGAACTCCTTTCCCAATTGGAATCAGTCCGTTGTTCCATATCCAGTTCTGACTATTGCTTCTTGACCTGCATACAGATTTTTCTGGAGGCAGGTATGGTGGTTTAGTATTCCCATCTCTTGACGAATTTTCCACAGTTTGTTATGATCCACACAGTCAAAGACTTTGGTGTAGTCAATGAAGCTGAAGTACATGTTATTCTGGAACTCTCTTGCTTTTTCTTGCTTTCCCTCTCTCTTTTTTTCATGATCTAATGGATGTTGGTAATTTGATCCCTGGTTCCTCTGCCTTTTTAAATTCCAGCTTGAACATCTGGAATTTCTTGGTTCATGTACTGTTGAAGCCTGGCTTGGAGAATTTTGCACATTACACTGCTAGCATGTGAGATGAGCGCAATCGTGAAATAGTTTGAACGTTCTTTGGTGTTGCCTTTCTTTAGGATTGGAATGAAAACTGACCTTTTCCAGTCCTGTGGCCACTGTTGAGTTTCCCAAATTTTCTGGCATATTGAGTGCAGCACTTTCACACCATCATGTTTTAGGATTTGAAATAGCTCAGCTGGAATTCCATCACCTCCACTAGCTTTGTACATAGTGATGCTTCCTAAGGCCCACTTGACTTTGGACTCTAGGATATCTGGGTCTAGGTGAATGATCACACCATCATGGTTATCTAGGTCACTGAGATCTTTTTTTTTTCTTTTTAATTAATTTATTTTAATCGGAGGCTAATTACTTTACACTATTGTAGTGGTTTTTGCCATTCATTGACATGAATCAGCCATGAGTGTACATCTGTTTCACATCCTGAAACCCCCTGCAACCCCGTTTCACATCCTGCTACCCCCTCCACCTCCCTCCTCATCCCATCTCCCAGGGTTGTATAGCTTTTTTTGTGTATTCTTGCCAGTTTTTTTAAAAAATAGAAATTACCTTTATTTTTTAAAAAATAATTTATTTATTTTAATTAGAAGCTAATTGCTTTACAATATTGTAGTGTTTTTTGCCTAACATCAACATGAATAAGCCATGGACCCACATATGACCCAGTAATCCCACTGCTAAGCATACACACTGAGAAAACCAGAATTGAAAGAAACANAATTTATTTATTTTAATTAGAAGCTAATTACTTTACAATATTGTAGTGTTTTTTGCCTAACATCGACATGAATAAGCCATGGGCCCACATATGACCCAGTAATCCCACTGCTAAGCATACACACTGAGAAAACCAGAATTGAAAGAAACACGTGTACCCCAGTGTTCATTGCAGCACTGTTTACCATAGCCAGGACATGGAAGTAACCTAGATGTCCATCAGCAGAAGAATGGATAAGAAAGCTGTGGTACATATACACAATGGAATATTACTCAGCCATTAAAAGGAATGCATTTGAATCAGTTCTAATGAGGTGGATGAAACTGGAGCCTACTATACAGAGTGAAGGAACTCAGAAAGAAAAACACCAATAGAGTATACTAATGCATATATATGGAATTTAGAAAGCTAGTAATGATAACCCTCTATGTGAGACAGCAGAAGAGACACAGATGTATAGAACAGTCTTTTGGACTCTGTGGGAGAGGTCGAGGGTGGGATGATATGGGAGAATAGCATTGAAACATGTATATCATCATATCTGAAACAGATTGCCAGTCCAGGTTCGATGCATGGGACAGGGTGCTCAGGGCTGGTGCACTGGGATAACCCTGAGGGATGGGATGGGGAGAGAGGTGCGGGGGGGGACGGTGTTCAGGATGAGGAACACATGTACACCCGTGGCTGACTCATGTCAATGTATGGCAAAAACCACTACAATATTGTAAAGTAATTAGCCTCCAATTAAAAGAAATAAACTAAAAAAGAAATTACTTTTGTTTTTTAATTAATTTATTTATTTTAATTGGAAGCTAATTACTTTACAGTATTGTAGTGGTTTTTGCCTAACATTGATGTGAATCAGCCACAGGCAGGCCCATATGTGAACTCTCCTCCCACCTTCCTCCCCATCCCATCCCCCAGGGTCATCCCAGTGCACCAGCCCTGAGCACCATGTCCCATGCATCGAACCTGGACTGGTGATCAGTTTCATATATGATGATATACATGTTTCAATGCTACCCTCTCAAATCATCCCACCCTCGCCTTCCCCAACAGAGTCCAAAAGACTGTTTTTTACATCTATGTCTCTTGCTGTCTCACATATAGGGTTATCATTATCATCTTTCTAAATTCCATCCATATATATGCATTAGTATACTCTATTGGTGTTTTTCTTTCTGACTTACTTCACTCTGTATAGTAGGCTCCAGTTTCATCCACCTCATTAGAACTGATTCAAATGCATTCTTTTTATGGTCGAGTAATATTCCATTGTGTATATGTACCACAGCTTTCTTATCCATTCTTCTACTGATGGACATCTAGGTTGCTTCCATGTCCTGGCTATTATAAACAGTGCTGCAATGAACATTGGGGTACATGTGTCTCTTTCAATTCTGGTTTCCTTGGTGTGTATGCCTAGCAGTGGGATTGCTGAGTCATATCTTGCCACTGTTTCTTAATATTTTCTGCTTCTATTAGGTCCATTCCATTTCTATCCTTAATTGTGCCAATCTTTGCATGAAACAGTCCCTTGATATTTCTAATTTTCTTGAAAAGCTACCTAGTCTTTCCCATTCTATTGTTTTCCTATATTTCTTTACACTGATCACTTGGGAAGGCTTTCTTATCTCTCCTTGCTATTCTTTGGAACTCTGCAAGTACCAAGTACCAAATTGCAGTACTTGGGTGTAGTCTCAAAATTTAAAGAATGATCTCTGTTTATTTCCAGGGAAAACCATTCAATATCACAGTAATCCAAGTGTATGACCCAACCACTAATGCCAAAGAAGCTGAAGTTGAACAGTTCTATGAAGATCTACAAGACCTTCTAGAACTAACACCAAAAAACAAAGATGTTCTTTTCATCATAGAGGACTGGAATGCAAAAGTAGGAAGTCAGGGGTTCAGTAATGGGTGTTAACATTGCTCCTGGAAGCTTACTACAGCTTTCTCTCTTTTTTTTTCTTATCAAAATGGCACTTGTAATGACCCACTTACTCAGTTCAGAAAATTTCTTCCTCTTCCTAAAACCTACAACCTATTGTATACTATCAAGCTCATAAGTTCAATTTCAAAATATTTTGAAGTAATATCATGCTTTTTTCTCATAAGACCATCTTCAGAATATATATTTCATAGATTATTAAATATTCATTTTCAAAATGAATTTTAATGGCAGTGTAGTATTCCACCTTTGGAATGTACCCTATTTATTTAATTAATCCTTGTCTTTGGGCACTGAAAATATTTTTTGCCCTAATGTTTCATGCATCATAACATTTTTCTATTTTCATTTTCTGTCCACAGAGCCAGTACTGCTATCCAAGGCTTGTGGAATCTCTTTGACATAATACCTTACCAAGTGACTTATTGTAGTTTCTTGGGAGACACAGAGAAAGTTTAGGCCCAAGAGTACATGATCAATTCTGAGTCTAGAAAAATAATTCTGGAATAGATTTGAGGCTGAAATGGACAGAAATGGAACTGGATTCAGGGAGATGGTTAGAAATCAGGGAGAGAAATAAAGCAGTGGCGAAAGGGGAAAGGCTTAAGAGATATTAAGGAGTAGGATTAACAGGATTTGGGGCTAGATTAGATAACAGGGTTAGGGAGAGGGAGAAGTTTAAGATAACTCCTGGGCCTACACTTGCTTATCGTCCTGATTTCAAAAATTAACTATGGAGGGATAATTTAGACTCCATTTGATTGACAAGGCCAGAAGAAAAATAATTTGAGAACTATTTTGTCTCTTTGAAATCTAAGCCATTTTAATCCCCCTTGGGATCAATTTTGTTATTCATTATAATATGAAACACTGTACTTGTTAAAATCTCTGAGTGATGAAAAGGAAAATAATTCTGCCTTTCCCATTTTATTTCATATAATTTTAAATATGTGATCCTTGCACATATGTATTTATCTGGTTGGAATGAACAACCTTTCTTGATTCTTCCCTTGATAAAGGGCGGGCAGAAAGGAAAGGAAGGAAAATAGAAGTTCATCTGTAGAATCACAAATGATCTAGTCACAGCAGCTGAGTTCAAGTAAAAGCCATTTGTTGAGTTCCTACTCCATGCAAAGCTCTGACTGTGCTGACTTGCACATGCCCAGAGCAATTAGGGTCTGTTGAAACTTCAGGGCCCAGTGTGAGGTCCTGGGTTAGGCAGAAGAGGTGACCCAAGGATTCATCTATGAAATGGCCAAGACAGAGTCAAGGCATGAGTTTGTAAGCCTGGAAACAGACCCAAAGTAAGTTGCAGAATTTCTCGTGCCCTAGTTTTTCATATATGAAATGATTAAAGTAGTGATATTTTATTTGCATATTATAATTTGTAGGTACCAGATTTAATTTGTGTAAGGCTACTTAACTATTTTCTTGGAAGACAGAGTGATTTCTTACCCTTGTTAATAGGCAACCAAGCCCAATACTATTGTTTTACATCTTAATGCCTTTAGGATTGAAATAAACAAAAATTCAGAAATTTCTCCTTAAGTATGAATCAAAAGAGAAGTAGAAAGATATATCAATAATTACAAGTTTTTCAAAAAACCTGTTTAGGTGGCAGTGGTTGTTTAGTTGCTAAGTCATATCTGACTCTTGAGACCCCATGGACTGTTGCCCGCCAGGCTCCTCTGTCCATGGAATTCTCCAGGCAAGAATACTGGAGTGGGTTGCCATTTCCTTCTTCAGGGGATTTTCCCGATGATCGAACCCAGGCTGAGTAATTATGAAAGTGAAAGTGTTAGTTGCTCAGTGGTGTACAACTCTTTGTGATCCTATAGACATTAGCCCCCAAGCTTCTCTGTCCATGGGATCCTCCAGGCAGGAATACTGGAATGGATTGCCATGCGCTTCTCCAGGTGATCTTCCTGATCCAGAGATCTAACCCTCTTCTCTTACCTATCCTAGCATTGGCAGGCGAGTTCTTTACAACTAGTGCCAACTGGGAGGGTAGTTATATAAATGTTTAAACCTATATATCACTTTTATTTCTCAAAATAAATGTAGGTTAAGATAACATGTGAAGTATGACTCAAAGAAATGCAAATAGGTGGCAATATTAGTACATTCTTCATCCAAAATTAAGTGTTTCTTTATTCCATAATGAACATTTGCTTTTTATTTATTCATGCAACCCTTGAGAGCTTACTGTGTGCATGTCATTGATATGAGCAGCAAAGATGTGACAGTGCAAATACAGAAAAGACCTCTAATCTCAATGTCCAAAACATTTGTTTTCACAACACATGTGCTACTTGGTCTTATTATGAATACAAAAGGCTGAAGATGGTTAACAGGTGGGAAATTGTTTTTCTAATTATTTCTATGATTTTTACTTAATTTGCATCATTTGCATGAAGTGACATATTCTGTTATGTGAAAATAAAGAAGATATGGTTCCTACCTTTAAGGGTTTCACCATCTAGTGAAAGTGATTGACCAATTCCAAGATAATGAAGATAAACTAGGAATTAATTGTCAGTCTTGCAGGTGAGATCTTTCCAAATTGTACTTGTTCTGTGTTGGGCTATACCCCACAGGCCTACAAGGCTTGGGCTTGCCCAGCTTTAAGGCTGAAAAGAAAGCCCAGCGTTAACAACAGAAACATCAGTGGGTTAACTGATGGGGGAATTTACTTTTCTGAAGCAAGGTCTTGGATGATATCCTACTGTGTGCGGTACACAGCAGAGAGGACATGGGGGCGGTCTTCACTTTCTAGGAGTGGGGGTTGTTATCAGTTATGGGGGAATTAACTTCAGGTGGGCTAATTAGTCACCAGGAAAACCAGCAGAAGCCTACTTCTCAGCAATCATTTTGATGAGAACAATCACTAGATGGAGCCTGTGGCCAGTATGGAGGAAGGTCAGCCATGTGCTTAAAATATAGATGAAGCAGACCAGCTGGTCCGGCTGGGACTGGCTGGGGATGTACAGAAAGCAAAAGAGCAACCATCTTGAGTGACCTGACCATGCATTCAGTCAAACTCTCTCCTGGGTCATCAGCCTGCATCAAGTCCCAAGATGCTACAATAAAGGAAATGAAGAACATTTTGAGTATCACCAAGAGTTTTATTTCTNAGCAACCATCTTGAGTGACCTGACCATGCATTCAGTCAAACTCTCTCCTGGGTCATCAGCCTGCATCAAGTCCCAAGATGCTACAATAAAGGAAATGAAGAACATTTTGAGTATCACCAAGAGTTTTATTTCTGGAAAATCTCCTCTCAATATGGCAGAAATTAATGCTTTTAAGCAAATCTAAAATAAAAGTCCTAGACTATGCTGTAAATTTAGTAAACAATTTTTGTAGCCATTGTAGCAAATTCCCTAGTAAATACCCTCAAAATGTGAGACAAAGTTGCTGTCAAATTCTATAAGAAGTGATTGATAATAAGGGGCTTCCAGGTGGCACTAGTGGTAAAGAATCTTCTTGCCAATGCAGGGGACGTAAGAGACATGGGTTCGATCTGGGGTCTGGAAGATCCCCTGGAGGAGGGCATGACAACCCACTCCAGTATTCCTGCCTGGAGAATTCCATGGACAGAGGAGCCTGGCGGGTAACAGTCCATGGGATGGCGAAGAGTCAAGTGACTCAGCATGCATGCATGGTCATGAAAAAGACTGGGTTCCTGAGAGAAGAAGTCGAGTTGCTTTATAATAAGACTAGAAGAGAGTGGAGTGTGGCTTATGATTATGAAAGGAGTGTTATTCCTCTTATATCATAGAAGAGAGGAAGAGGACTGA
>SJYW01026890.1:15979-39123 GCA_006410735.1 Raphicerus campestris
CTTCATCCTCTTTCCCACTGAATCCCCTCCCAAGACTCCTTCCTTGTCCTTACCTGACATACACCCACTCCTCAGCCCCCATCCTTTCACTTGGAGCCTTTGTTTCTCCACACCAATGCCCTTCTATGCTCACCTTGTTGTCCTTCCAGAGGCCCAAGACAGCCATTTGAATCTTAAGAACTATACCATCGAAAGAGCATTGTTACAAATTCATGAACACCATCCATGTGTACTTTTTCTATTTGCATGCTTGAGAGGCCAGTGATCTCAAAACACTTTGTTTTGTGTGGTAAAAAACAAAGCTTCTATATTTGCACAGGCTGCATTAACTGTGAAAAACAAACATTTCAAGAAAGCGTATTCTCAGTATAAACAGTTGGAGAATGGAAAATCATGACTGGAGACAGGTCGTCATTTGGTGTTCTTCCATTTCTCCCTAAGGGAATCTTGGGTGAAGGAAGAAGCGTATCAGCCAGTCCTTAAGGAAGGGATGTATTTGTTTTCTGATGGTCTCTTCTGTTCCCTGTTCTTCCCTCCTCTTTTCCTACCCTCTTTTTGACTGGGTTCTTTGGTAGCTCAGATGTAAAGAATCTGCCTGCAATGCAGGAGACCCAGGTTCAATGCCTGGGTCAGGAAGACCCCCTGGAGAAGGGAGTGGCAACCCACTCTGGTATTCTTGTCTGGAGAATTCCATGGACAGAGAAGCCCGGCGGGGCTACAGTCCATGGGGATGTGATGAGTCGGACACAACTGAGCAACTTTCATTTCACTTTTGACTGGGTACTTTTTATGACAAATTTCTTCTCCACTCTCTGTTGTGTATGGGAATAAACAGGTTCTAAGGGCCTTTGGGAAGGTAGGCAGACAGGAAAGTGAGGATGAGGATGAGTTTAGAAAGTAAGAGGAGAAAGAGGGTTGAAGATTCTTTTTGGAGAGTAGTAAGAGAAGGTGCAAGGAGATCCAACCAGTCCATTCTAAAGGAGATCAGCCCTGGGATTTCTTTGGAAGGAATGATGCTAAAGCTGAAGCTCCAGTACTTTGGCCACCTCATGCGAAGAGTTGACTCATTGGACAAGACTCTGATGCTGGGAGGGATTGGGGGCAGGAGGAGAAGGGGATGACAGAGAATGAGATGGCTGGATGGCATCATTGACTCGATGGACGTGAGTCTGAGTGAACTCTGGGAGTTGGTGATGGACAGGGAGGCCTGGCTTGCTGCGACTCATGGGGCTGCAAAGAGTCAGACACGACTGAGTGACTGAGCTGAACTGAACTGAAGAGAAGGTGCTGGATTCATTAACTGATGGATAATCTTGAATTTCATCAAGGCTGAGAAGTTTGGCCATAATCCATAGCAGATAAAACTAAAGGCACTAAGGGCGGAGTCAATGTAAAATATGCTAACAGTTCATTCATAATGAACTCACTTAACCCCTAAACGAAGATCCAGACACTAGGTCGGGAGCCAAACAAAGGATAATAATGACTGACATGAACAAGCGGTTTGTATATCTGATCTTTACACCAATTCTGCAAGGTCGACGGGGGTTATCTCATTTTACAGTATGGGACACTGAGGACAGACAAAGTTGAGTCGTGTGTTCCACATCACCTAGTGTTGAGTCTACATCTGTCTGAGCCCAAAGCCCACACATTCCCCATTCACATACACCACATGGCCAAAAAGAGCCAAGAAGCACTGAGAGGTTTTCTGAGGTTTTGAGAATATGGAAGAAGGAAATTGGTCGTGCTTTTTGAAAGCTGTCAAACGTGCATAAAGGTAGAAAGAACACTAATGATCTCCACCTATACACCACCCAGCTTCATCCATTATACCTCATTCTGTTTCACATATATCCTGTTCGAGCTCTGTCACTACCCCACCCCCATTCAGCCAATTTAAAGCAAATCCTAGATAGCCTTTTATTCACAGTCCTTGCATACATATACCCATTTCCTAAAACAACAGGTTTGATGAACTGTCAATAATTCCTAGCATTCTCTAATATCCGGTCAGTGTCTAAATTTCCCAGATTATTCCATAAATGTCTTTTAATTCTCAGCTTGTTCAAGTCAGGATTCAACCAATGTCTGCACTCTGCCTCTCTCTGTCATGCTTGTTAGTCTCTTAAATCTATTATCAGTCTCTCTCCTCTTGCTTTTCCTTGCCTTTTATTTGCTGAAGAAATGAGATCTTTGTGTCCTAAAATTTCAGAAATTCTGGGTTTGACTGGTTGCATCCCTCTTGTGTTCCTTTACCTGTTCTCCTAGCCACAGTTATTTACTGTAAACTGATGAGATTCAACAGACTCAGCTTTGCTTTTTCGGTGAGAATACATCAAAGATGTTACTTTGTACTTCCCTTTGCATCCATGTCCCATCAGGAGATATAGCTAAAGACTGAGACACGACTTAGTTACTAAGCAACAACAAGAACAAAGGTTTTAAAAAAAAAAAAAAAGCCAAGCCTGCTGATATTTCTACAATTTTGGTGCTTAACACTGGATCAGCTGTCCTCCACGTTTAGGAATTTTATGTACAAATCTCACTTCTATGATTTTGTTTACTCTTCCATCTTAGAATTGTTGTAACTGAAATTCAGGTGGCTTCAGTGACCATCTTTGTGATATCTGCCTTTTGAGGGGCAACAATGTGGGCCTAAATGGTAAATCTGAGTATTTATATTTATTATGGGCACTTGAAAAATACTCAGCAGAACGACAGTGTACTGGTTATCTTCTTCAAAAATGCTTGCCCTGTATTTAATGTCGGTTCCATCTCTTGGCCTTTTCTCTTCATTTTATAATGTTGTTATCCTCTATAATGTGTTATGGCACTTTCCCCTAAGCCTGAACATATTACCGTATAGAAGGGGATAACCCAGATTCCCTAATACAAAGTTCAATACACAATAGTTCAACTTTTACAGGCCAAAATGTATCTCATAGAGTAAATTTTAAAACAAATATGTCCATTATAATAGTTTTTATTTGAAACATGTTTCTCAACATTGGGAAAGAAAAGTTGCTATGTTGCATTTCTATAAATTTCTATAAGGTTAAGATCCCCACAATGAGAAGCATTTTTGTTTTCTGCTTGGTTGGTTGGTTGGTGGACTCAGTATGTTGATAAAAGTGGGTTCATGGGGACAAGATGGCAGAGGAGTAGGTGGACGTGGAGTACATCTCTCCCTGTGGATACATCAGGAATACACCTTCAGACACAGAAATGCATGCAGAACACCAGCTGAGAGTAGATAGGAGTACCTGACTTGTGGAAAAGAATGTATAGAACCATGCAAAACTCTGTAGCACAAAGGAACTAGGGGAGAAAACAGAAGCGTCAGTAGGACTGGACCTGCCCTCGGCGGGTGGGGAAACTGAAGCAGGGGTCCGATCCCCACATTGGGGCAATTGTCTGAGTCAGACGAGAAACATTTAAGGCTGAGAGTGAATCAGCTGATCTGTGGCAGCCTAAATGGAATGAGAATCAGACACTCCTTGCTGTAGCCATACATATTCCAGACAAGGACACTGGTCCCCTGGAAGGCACAGCAGCTAGGAGCTGGAGTTTAGGGATTGCGGAGCAACCCCAGGGGGAGGTCTGATGTTTACTGTGGAAAGACGGACTGAGGGGATGAGAGGGAAGAGATGGTGTTGGGATATGCTAGTAGAGGAAAGCCAGGCAGCCATGGAAACAAGGTGATACTGCTGAGTCACGGGTAGGGGGTGGGGCCATCACCACAGCTGCTCTCTCCCCACCCACCGGCATCAGCAGCTGAACAGAAGAGAGGCTGACCCATCAAACGCCTAACGCACTGGACTGCAGTGAAGGACCACACCCAGAGTGCTCCTTTAAGTGACTGACACTCTGATCTACAGAGTAGGACCCCACCCAGAGGGGCCCCTTCTGTGGGCCTGATGTACTGATCCACAGAGTAGGACACCAGCCAGGGGAGCCCTGCCCCGTGTGCCTGATGCACCGAACAACAGAGTAGGACCCCAGAAAAGGGAGCCCTCTAAGTGCCTGAATGGGTGGAGCTTTGGAGAAAGACTGGCTAGAGGGGCCTTCTGATCGCCAGCTACAGGAGGCTTGAAAAAGGAGTCTGGTTAGGGCCATAACTTCTGCGCTAGAAGCAGTCCGTGTCTCTGAACACTTGGTGCTGCCGGGGTCCCCTCAAGCCAGGCAGCTACATTACTGTCACGCTCAACTCTCACTGGGGCAGAGCTGCCACAGGCAAAAAAATCTAGCATCTGTACGGGCGGGGTCATTTCAGACATGTCTGATTCTTTGCAACCCTGTAGACTGTGGCCTGCCAAGCTTCTCTGTCAGGGAGGGGCGGGGGCGGGATTCACCAGGCAAGAATACTAGAGGGTATTGGACAATACTGGTTGTCATACTCTTCTAGAGCACTATATTTCCTGCTGTCCTAGCCACCAACTCCCCTGAGTATCTCGTGCTATCAGAACTGCTGCGAACCAAACAGCTGCACCCACAAGTTCTCCAGGGCAGCCTCAGGAGCAAACCCAGTGGATGACCTACATGTAGAGGTGGAAAAAAAAAAAAACCATAATTGAAACCCAGGGGCAGAGGTGGTCCTAAGATGGTGGAGGAATAGGATGGGGAGACCACTTTTTTCCTCACAGATTCATCAAAAGAACGTTTAAACGCTGAGTAAATTCCACAAGACAACTTCTGAATGCCGGCAGACGACATCAGGCGCCCCCAAAAGCAACCCATTGTCTTTGAAAGGAGGTAGGAAAAAATATAAAAGACAAAAAGAGAGACAAAAGAGGTAGGGACGGAGCTCCATCCCGGGAAGGGAGTCTTAAAAAGAGCGACGTTTCCAAACACCAGGAAACACTCTCACTGCCGAGTTTGTGGCGAGCCTTGGAACCACAGAGGGCAACATAACTGGGAGGAAAAAGAAATAAATAATTAAAACCCACAGGTTACGTGCCCAACAGTAACTCCCCAGTGGAGAAACAGCACAGACGCCTGCACCCGCCACTAGCAAGCAGGGACTGGGCAGGGAAGCACGGGCTGAATTGCTTAGAGTAGGACCAGGCCTCAACGCCCCGAGGGCAATCTGAGGGAACTAACTTGGGCTAGCAAACAAGACTGTGGGATAGCTACCATGTGAAAAGCCCTAACATAAGACACCGCCAGGCCTGCTCACAGAACAAAGGACAGACTAGAGCTAC
This sequence comes from Raphicerus campestris, assembly GCA_006410735.1. Taxonomy (NCBI): domain Eukaryota; kingdom Metazoa; phylum Chordata; class Mammalia; order Artiodactyla; family Bovidae; genus Raphicerus; species Raphicerus campestris. Next base: position 21,184 of record SJYW01026890.1, read on the forward strand.
GCAAAAAGCCCTAATCTAAGACACCATCAGGCCCGCTCACAGAACAAAGGACTGAAGAGAGCTAGCCGGCTGCAGACCATCCCCCTCCGATGACAGGCAGCCAGAGCCAGAAGGGGGCAATCACGACCGCAGAGAGGCATTATCTACCAAACTGCAAGCAGGCTTCTTTGCTAATTAAGACATCTTGGGATTCTGGACAGGCAACATCCGCCTGAGAAGGTGCACCGGTTGTACACCCAGAAAACCGAGCGGCAGGGATGGGGGAGGCAATAAGTCGCAGCGACCGTGCTCGCCAAACACCTCATCACCTGAGCTGTTCGGACCTGAGAAAGGCACAAAATGCAGGACCAACCGAGTCTGTGCCTCTGAAGACTACCTGAGTGCCTGAACCTGAGTGGCTTAGACCTGGGAGGTGCATGCAGCCCAGGGCTGGCCTCCGACGGTTCCCGGCGGAGCAACCTAGAGCCTGAGCAGTGTGGGCAGGGAGGGCACATGCACCGTGAGCGGGGGCAGGCCCAGTGTGGCTGAGACACTGCGAGCACACGCCAGTGTTATTTGTTTGCAGCGTCCCTCCCTCCCCACAGCGCGACTGAACAAGTGAGCCTAAAAAAGTGTCCACCACCGCCCCCTTGTGTCAGGGTGGACATTAGACACTGAAGAGACCAGCAAACAGAAGAAGCTAAAACAGAGGGAACCACCTTGGAAGTGACAGGTGCAATAGATTAAAACCCTGTAGTTAGTACCAAATACATAGGAAGGGGCCTATAGATCTTGAGAAATATAAGCCGGACCAAAGTGAAAGTGAAGTTGCTCAGTCGTGTCCAACTCTTTGCGATCCTGTGGACTGTAGCCCTCCAGGCTTCTCTGTCCATTGGATTCTCCAGGCAAGAATACTGGAGTGGGTTGCCATTTCCTTCTCCAAGGAACTATCCAAAAATGAACTGACCCCACACTACCCACAACACCACCAGAGAAAGTCCTAGATACATTTTTTACTACTTTTACAACCATTCTTTTCTTTTTAATTTTTTTAAATTTTTGAGTCCTCTATTACTCCTTTAATTTTCATTTTTATAACCTACTATTACTTTGCAAAAGAAAGAGAGACCCTGTTTTTAAAGCAAACTTCATATATAAATATTTTTTATAATTTTTGTGACTTTTTTCTTTTCTTTAATATTGTATTTTTGAAAGTCCAACCTCTTCTCTAGATCTTTAATCTTTGCTTTTTGGTATTTGTTATCAATTTTGTACCTTTAAGAACCCAGTCTTCAGTACCCATTTTTACTTGGGAGCGAGATCATGGGCTTGACTGCTCACTCCCCCTTTGGACTCTCCTTTTTCTCCACCAGGTCGCCTCTATCTCCTCCCTCCCCCTTCTCTTTTCTACCCAACTCTGTGAATCTCTTTGTGTGTTCCAGAGGGTGGAGAACACTTAGGGAACTGATTACTGGCTGGATCTGTCTCTTTCCTTTTGATTCCCCTCTTTCCTCCTCCTGGCCACCTCTGTCTCCTTCCTCCCTCTTCTCTTCTCTTCTCTGTATAACTCCGTGAACAACTCTGAGCAGTCCAGACTGTGGAGCGCACATAAGGAAATGATTACTGGCTAGCTTGCTCTCTCTTCTTTTGAGTCCACCTCATCTCATTCGGGTCACCTCTGAATCCCTCTTCCCTCTTCTCTTCTCCATGTAACTCTGTGAACCTCTCTGGGCGTCCCTCACTGTGGAGAAACTTTTCATCTTTAACCTAGATGTTTTATCAATGGTGCTGTATAGATGGAGAAGTCTTGAGGCTCCTGTAAAAATAAGACTGAAAACCAGAAGCAGGAGGCTTAAGTCCAGATCCTGAGAACACCAGAGAACTCCTGACTCCAGGGAACATTAATCGACAGGAGCACATCAAACGCCTCCATCAGTTCAGCTCAGTTCAGTCACTCAGTCGTGTCTGACTCTCTGCGACTCCATGAATCGCAGCACGCCAGGCCTCCCTGTCCATCACCAACTCCCAGAGTTCACTCAGACTCACGTCCATCGAGTCAGTGATGCCATCCAGCCATCTCATTCTCTGTCGTCCCCTTCTCCTCCTGCCCCCAATCCCTCCCAGCATCAGAGTCTTGTCCAATGAGTCAACTCTTCGCATGAGGTGGCCGAAGTACTGGAGCTTCAGCTTTAGCATCATTTCTTCCAAAGAAATCCCAGGGCTGATCTCCTTCAGAATGGACTGGTTGGATCTCCTGGCAGTCCAAGGGACTCTCAAGAATCTTCTCCAACACCACAGTTCAAAAGGATCAATTCTTCGGTGCTCAGCTGTCTTCACAGTCCAACTCTCACATCCATACATGACCACAGGAAAAACCATAGCTTTGACTAGACAGACCTTAGTCAGCAAAGTCATGTCTCTGCTTTTGAATATGCTATCTAGGTTGGTCATAACTTTTCTTCCAAAGAGTAAGCGTCTTTTAATTTCATGGCTGCAATCTCCATCTGCAGTGATTTTGGAGCCCCCCAAAATAAAGTCTGACNCATCCCTCTTGTGTTCCTTTACCTGTTCTCCTAGCCACAGTTATTTACTGTAAACTGATGAGATTCAACAGACTCAGCTTTGCTTTTTCGGTGAGAATACATCAAAGATGTTACTTTGTACTTCCCTTTGCATCCATGTCCCATCAGGAGATATAGCTAAAGACTGAGACACGACTTAGTTACTAAGCAACAACAAGAACAAAGGTTTTAAAAAAAAAAAAAAAGCCAAGCCTGCTGATATTTCTACAATTTTGGTGCTTAACACTGGATCAGCTGTCCTCCACGTTTAGGAATTTTATGTACAAATCTCACTTCTATGATTTTGTTTACTCTTCCATCTTAGAATTGTTGTAACTGAAATTCAGGTGGCTTCAGTGACCATCTTTGTGATATCTGCCTTTTGAGGGGCAACAATGTGGGCCTAAATGGTAAATCTGAGTATTTATATTTATTATGGGCACTTGAAAAATACTCAGCAGAACGACAGTGTACTGGTTATCTTCTTCAAAAATGCTTGCCCTGTATTTAATGTCGGTTCCATCTCTTGGCCTTTTCTCTTCATTTTATAATGTTGTTATCCTCTATAATGTGTTATGGCACTTTCCCCTAAGCCTGAACATATTACCGTATAGAAGGGGATAACCCAGATTCCCTAATACAAAGTTCAATACACAATAGTTCAACTTTTACAGGCCAAAATGTATCTCATAGAGTAAATTTTAAAACAAATATGTCCATTATAATAGTTTTTATTTGAAACATGTTTCTCAACATTGGGAAAGAAAAGTTGCTATGTTGCATTTCTATAAATTTCTATAAGGTTAAGATCCCCACAATGAGAAGCATTTTTGTTTTCTGCTTGGTTGGTTGGTTGGTGGACTCAGTATGTTGATAAAAGTGGGTTCATGGGGACAAGATGGCAGAGGAGTAGGTGGACGTGGAGTACATCTCTCCCTGTGGATACATCAGGAATACACCTTCAGACACAGAAATGCATGCAGAACACCAGCTGAGAGTAGATAGGAGTACCTGACTTGTGGAAAAGAATGTATAGAACCATGCAAAACTCTGTAGCACAAAGGAACTAGGGGAGAAAACAGAAGCGTCAGTAGGACTGGACCTGCCCTCGGCGGGTGGGGAAACTGAAGCAGGGGTCCGATCCCCACATTGGGGCAATTGTCTGAGTCAGACGAGAAACATTTAAGGCTGAGAGTGAATCAGCTGATCTGTGGCAGCCTAAATGGAATGAGAATCAGACACTCCTTGCTGTAGCCATACATATTCCAGACAAGGACACTGGTCCCCTGGAAGGCACAGCAGCTAGGAGCTGGAGTTTAGGGATTGCGGAGCAACCCCAGGGGGAGGTCTGATGTTTACTGTGGAAAGACGGACTGAGGGGATGAGAGGGAAGAGATGGTGTTGGGATATGCTAGTAGAGGAAAGCCAGGCAGCCATGGAAACAAGGTGATACTGCTGAGTCACGGGTAGGGGGTGGGGCCATCACCACAGCTGCTCTCTCCCCACCCACCGGCATCAGCAGCTGAACAGAAGAGAGGCTGACCCATCAAACGCCTAACGCACTGGACTGCAGTGAAGGACCACACCCAGAGTGCTCCTTTAAGTGACTGACACTCTGATCTACAGAGTAGGACCCCACCCAGAGGGGCCCCTTCTGTGGGCCTGATGTACTGATCCACAGAGTAGGACACCAGCCAGGGGAGCCCTGCCCCGTGTGCCTGATGCACCGAACAACAGAGTAGGACCCCAGAAAAGGGAGCCCTCTAAGTGCCTGAATGGGTGGAGCTTTGGAGAAAGACTGGCTAGAGGGGCCTTCTGATCGCCAGCTACAGGAGGCTTGAAAAAGGAGTCTGGTTAGGGCCATAACTTCTGCGCTAGAAGCAGTCCGTGTCTCTGAACACTTGGTGCTGCCGGGGTCCCCTCAAGCCAGGCAGCTACATTACTGTCACGCTCAACTCTCACTGGGGCAGAGCTGCCACAGGCAAAAAAATCTAGCATCTGTACGGGCGGGGTCATTTCAGACATGTCTGATTCTTTGCAACCCTGTAGACTGTGGCCTGCCAAGCTTCTCTGTCAGGGAGGGGCGGGGGCGGGATTCACCAGGCAAGAATACTAGAGGGTATTGGACAATACTGGTTGTCATACTCTTCTAGAGCACTATATTTCCTGCTGTCCTAGCCACCAACTCCCCTGAGTATCTCGTGCTATCAGAACTGCTGCGAACCAAACAGCTGCACCCACAAGTTCTCCAGGGCAGCCTCAGGAGCAAACCCAGTGGATGACCTACATGTAGAGGTGGAAAAAAAAAAAAACCATAATTGAAACCCAGGGGCAGAGGTGGTCCTAAGATGGTGGAGGAATAGGATGGGGAGACCACTTTTTTCCTCACAGATTCATCAAAAGAACGTTTAAACGCTGAGTAAATTCCACAAGACAACTTCTGAATGCCGGCAGACGACATCAGGCGCCCCCAAAAGCAACCCATTGTCTTTGAAAGGAGGTAGGAAAAAATATAAAAGACAAAAAGAGAGACAAAAGAGGTAGGGACGGAGCTCCATCCCGGGAAGGGAGTCTTAAAAAGAGCGACGTTTCCAAACACCAGGAAACACTCTCACTGCCGAGTTTGTGGCGAGCCTTGGAACCACAGAGGGCAACATAACTGGGAGGAAAAAGAAATAAATAATTAAAACCCACAGGTTACGTGCCCAACAGTAACTCCCCAGTGGAGAAACAGCACAGACGCCTGCACCCGCCACTAGCAAGCAGGGACTGGGCAGGGAAGCACGGGCTGAATTGCTTAGAGTAGGACCAGGCCTCAACGCCCCGAGGGCAATCTGAGGGAACTAACTTGGGCTAGCAAACAAGACTGTGGGATAGCTACCATGTGAAAAGCCCTAACATAAGACACCGCCAGGCCTGCTCACAGAACAAAGGACAGACTAGAGCTACGCAAAAAGCCCTAATCTAAGACACCATCAGGCCCGCTCACAGAACAAAGGACTGAAGAGAGCTAGCCGGCTGCAGACCATCCCCCTCCGATGACAGGCAGCCAGAGCCAGAAGGGGGCAATCACGACCGCAGAGAGGCATTATCTACCAAACTGCAAGCAGGCTTCTTTGCTAATTAAGACATCTTGGGATTCTGGACAGGCAACATCCGCCTGAGAAGGTGCACCGGTTGTACACCCAGAAAACCGAGCGGCAGGGATGGGGGAGGCAATAAGTCGCAGCGACCGTGCTCGCCAAACACCTCATCACCTGAGCTGTTCGGACCTGAGAAAGGCACAAAATGCAGGACCAACCGAGTCTGTGCCTCTGAAGACTACCTGAGTGCCTGAACCTGAGTGGCTTAGACCTGGGAGGTGCATGCAGCCCAGGGCTGGCCTCCGACGGTTCCCGGCGGAGCAACCTAGAGCCTGAGCAGTGTGGGCAGGGAGGGCACATGCACCGTGAGCGGGGGCAGGCCCAGTGTGGCTGAGACACTGCGAGCACACGCCAGTGTTATTTGTTTGCAGCGTCCCTCCCTCCCCACAGCGCGACTGAACAAGTGAGCCTAAAAAAGTGTCCACCACCGCCCCCTTGTGTCAGGGTGGACATTAGACACTGAAGAGACCAGCAAACAGAAGAAGCTAAAACAGAGGGAACCACCTTGGAAGTGACAGGTGCAATAGATTAAAACCCTGTAGTTAGTACCAAATACATAGGAAGGGGCCTATAGATCTTGAGAAATATAAGCCGGACCAAAGTGAAAGTGAAGTTGCTCAGTCGTGTCCAACTCTTTGCGATCCTGTGGACTGTAGCCCTCCAGGCTTCTCTGTCCATTGGATTCTCCAGGCAAGAATACTGGAGTGGGTTGCCATTTCCTTCTCCAAGGAACTATCCAAAAATGAACTGACCCCACACTACCCACAACACCACCAGAGAAAGTCCTAGATACATTTTTTACTACTTTTACAACCATTCTTTTCTTTTTAATTTTTTTAAATTTTTGAGTCCTCTATTACTCCTTTAATTTTCATTTTTATAACCTACTATTACTTTGCAAAAGAAAGAGAGACCCTGTTTTTAAAGCAAACTTCATATATAAATATTTTTTATAATTTTTGTGACTTTTTTCTTTTCTTTAATATTGTATTTTTGAAAGTCCAACCTCTTCTCTAGATCTTTAATCTTTGCTTTTTGGTATTTGTTATCAATTTTGTACCTTTAAGAACCCAGTCTTCAGTACCCATTTTTACTTGGGAGCGAGATCATGGGCTTGACTGCTCACTCCCCCTTTGGACTCTCCTTTTTCTCCACCAGGTCGCCTCTATCTCCTCCCTCCCCCTTCTCTTTTCTACCCAACTCTGTGAATCTCTTTGTGTGTTCCAGAGGGTGGAGAACACTTAGGGAACTGATTACTGGCTGGATCTGTCTCTTTCCTTTTGATTCCCCTCTTTCCTCCTCCTGGCCACCTCTGTCTCCTTCCTCCCTCTTCTCTTCTCTTCTCTGTATAACTCCGTGAACAACTCTGAGCAGTCCAGACTGTGGAGCGCACATAAGGAAATGATTACTGGCTAGCTTGCTCTCTCTTCTTTTGAGTCCACCTCATCTCATTCGGGTCACCTCTGAATCCCTCTTCCCTCTTCTCTTCTCCATGTAACTCTGTGAACCTCTCTGGGCGTCCCTCACTGTGGAGAAACTTTTCATCTTTAACCTAGATGTTTTATCAATGGTGCTGTATAGATGGAGAAGTCTTGAGGCTCCTGTAAAAATAAGACTGAAAACCAGAAGCAGGAGGCTTAAGTCCAGATCCTGAGAACACCAGAGAACTCCTGACTCCAGGGAACATTAATCGACAGGAGCACATCAAACGCCTCCATCAGTTCAGCTCAGTTCAGTCACTCAGTCGTGTCTGACTCTCTGCGACTCCATGAATCGCAGCACGCCAGGCCTCCCTGTCCATCACCAACTCCCAGAGTTCACTCAGACTCACGTCCATCGAGTCAGTGATGCCATCCAGCCATCTCATTCTCTGTCGTCCCCTTCTCCTCCTGCCCCCAATCCCTCCCAGCATCAGAGTCTTGTCCAATGAGTCAACTCTTCGCATGAGGTGGCCGAAGTACTGGAGCTTCAGCTTTAGCATCATTTCTTCCAAAGAAATCCCAGGGCTGATCTCCTTCAGAATGGACTGGTTGGATCTCCTGGCAGTCCAAGGGACTCTCAAGAATCTTCTCCAACACCACAGTTCAAAAGGATCAATTCTTCGGTGCTCAGCTGTCTTCACAGTCCAACTCTCACATCCATACATGACCACAGGAAAAACCATAGCTTTGACTAGACAGACCTTAGTCAGCAAAGTCATGTCTCTGCTTTTGAATATGCTATCTAGGTTGGTCATAACTTTTCTTCCAAAGAGTAAGCGTCTTTTAATTTCATGGCTGCAATCTCCATCTGCAGTGATTTTGGAGCCCCCCAAAATAAAGTCTGACACTGTTTCCACGGATTCCCCCATCTATTTCCCATGAAGGGATGGGACCAGATGCCATGATCTTCGTTTTCTGAATGTTGAGCTTTAAGCCAACTTTTTCACTCTCCTCTTTCACTTTCATCAAGAGGCTTTTTAGTTCCTCTTCACTTTCTGCCGTGAGGGTGGTGTCATCTGCATATCTGAGGTTACTGATATTTCTCCCGGCAATCTTGATTCCAGCTCTAGGTGAGTGATCACACCATCGTGATTATCTGGGTCGTGAAGATCTTTTTTGTACAGTTCTTCTGTGTATTCTTGCCACCTCTTCTTAATATCATCTGCTTCTGTTAGGTCCATACCATTTCTGTCCTGTGTTGAGCCCATCTTTGCATGAAGTGTTCCCTTGGTATCTCTAATTTTCTTGAAGAGATCTCTAGTCTTTCCCATTCTGTTCTTTTCCTCTATTTTCTTTGCATTGATCACCGAGGAAGGCTTTCTTATCTCTCCTTGCTATTCTTTAGAACTCTGCATTCAGATGCTTATATCTTTCCTTTTCTCCTTTGCTTTTCACTTCTCTTCTTTTCACAGCTATTTGTAAGGCCTCCCCAGACAGCCAATTTGCTCCTTTGCATTTCTTTTCCATGGGGGTGGTCTTGATCTCTGTCTCCTGTACAGTGTCACGAACCTCCATCCATAGTTCATTAGGCACTCTGTCTATCAGATCTAGTCCCTTAAATCTATTTCTCACTTCCACTGTAGAATCATAAGGGATTTGCTTTAGGTCGTACCTGAGTGGTCTAGTGGTTTTCCCTACTCTCTTCAATTTAAGTCTGAATTTGGCAATAAGGAGTTCATGATCTGAGCCACAGCCAGCTCCCAGTCTTGTTTTTGCTGACTGTATAGAGCTTCTCCATCTTTGGATGCAAGGAATATAATCAATCCGATTTCGGTGTTGACCATCTGGTGACGTCCATGTGTAGAGTCTTCTCTTGTGTTGTTGGAAGAGGGTGTTTGCTATGACCAGTGCGTTCTCTGGGGAAAACTCTATTAGCCTTTGCCCTGCTTCATTCTGTACTCCAAGGCCAAATTTACCTGTTACTCCCAGTGTTTCTTGACTTCCTACTTTTGCATTCCAGTCCCATATCATGAAAAGGACATCATTTTTGAGTGTTAGGTCTAGAAGGTCTTGTAGGTCTTCATAGAACCGTTCAACTTCAGGTTCTTCAGTGTTACTGGTTGGGGCGTAGGCTTGGATTATGATGATATTGAAGGGCTTGCCTTGGAAGTGAACAGAGATCATTCTGTCATTTTTGAGATTGCATCCAAGTACTGCATTTCAGACTCTTTTGTTGACCACGATGGCTACTCCATTTTTTCTAAGGGATTCCTACCCATAGTGGTAGATATAATGGTCATCTGAGTTAAATTCACCCATTCCAGTCCATTTTAGTTTGCTGATTCCTAGAATGTGGACGTTCACTCTTGTCATCTCTTGTTTGACCACTTTCAATTTGCCTTGATTCATGGACCTGACATTCCAGGTTCCTATGCAGTATTGCTCTTTACAGCATCGGACCTTGCTTCTATCACCAGTCACATCCACAACTGGGTATTGTTTTTGGAATTATGTCTCCACTGATCTCCTGTAGCATACTGGGCACCTACTGACCCGGGGAGTTCCTCTTTCAGTATCCTGTCATTTTGCCTTTTCATACTGTTCATGGGGTTCTCAAGGCAAGAATACTGAAGTGGTTTGCCATTCCCTTCTCCAGTGGACCACATTCTGTCAGACCTCTCCACCATGACCCATCCATCTTGGGTGGCCCCACATGGCATGGCTTAGTTTCATTGAGTTAGACAAAGCTGTGGTCCATGTGATTAGACCGGCTAGTTTTCTGTGGTTATGGTTTCAGTGTGTCCGCCCTATGATGCCCTCTCGCAACACCTACCATCTTACTTGGGTTTCTCTTACTTTGGACGAAGGGTATCTCCTCATGGCCGCCCCTCCTGACCTTGAATGTGGAGTAGCTCCTCTCAGCCCTCTTGCACCCGCCGCCACTCCTTGGACGTGGGGTTGCCCCTCTCGGGCACCTCCCCTGACCTCGTGGGTGGGGTAGCTCCTCGGCTGCCGCCCCTGACCTCGGGCACGGGGTAGCTCATCTCGGCCACTTAGAGTAATGGAAATAAAAACAAAAGTAAACAAGTGGGGCCTGATTAAACTTAAAAGCTTTTCCACAGCAAAGAAAACACTAAACAAGGTGAAATGACAACCCTCAGAGTGGGAGAAAATAACAGCAAATGAAACAACTGCCAAAGGATTAATTTCCAAAATATACAAGCAGCTCATACAACTCAATACCAGAAAAACAAACAACCTAGTCAAAAAGTGGGGAAAAGACGTAAACAGACATTTCTCCAAAGAAGTCACGCAGATGGCTCACAAACACATGAAAAGATGTGCAACATCACTCATTATTAGAGAAATGCAAATCAAAAATACAATGAGATGTCACTTCACACTGGTCAGAATGGCCATCATCAAAACGTCTACAGAGAATAAATGCTGGAGAGGGTGTGGAGAAAAGGGAACGCTCTTGCACTGTTGGTGGGAATGTAAGTTGATACAGCCACGATGGGAGATGTTATGGATATTCTTACAAAAAAAAAAAAAAAAACTAGGAATAAAACCACCATACGATCCAGCAGTCCCACTCCTAGGCATATACCCTGAGGAAACAAAAATTGAAAAAGACACATGTATCCCATTGTTCACTGCAGCACTTTGTGCAGTAGCTAGAGCATGGTAGCAACCTAGATGTCCATCAACAGATGAATGGATAAAGAAGTCATGGTATATATACACAATGGAATATTACTCTGCCATAAAAAGGAGCACATATGAGTCAGTTCTAATGAGGTGGATGAACCTAGAACTTATTATACAGGGTGAAGTAAGTCAGAAAGAGAAAGATAAATATCATATTTTTATGCATATATACAGAATCTAGAAAAATGGTACTGAAGAATTTATTTACAGGGCAACAATGGAGAAGAGAATAGACTTATGGACACAGGGAGGGTGGAGGAGAGGGTGAGATGTATAGAAAGAGTAACATGGAAACTTACATTACCATATGTAAAATAGCCAACGGGAATTTGCCGTATGGCTCAGGAAACTCAAACAGGGGCTCTGTATCAACCTAGAGGGGTGTGATGGGGAAGGAGATGGGAGGGAGTTTCAAAAAGGAGGGGATATATGTATACCTATGGCTGATTCATGTTGAGGTTTGACAGAAAACAAAATTCTGTAAAGCAATGATCCTTCAACAAAACAATAATTTTTAAAAAAGAAAAAAAGTGGGTCCATAGGAGGCCAAGGTCATGAACTCAACCTTTATATAACAAGAAAGCTGGTGGGAAAATTAACCCAAATTGGTTGGGTACCACATATTTTATCCACATAGCTGGATGACAGTCTCCTAGTTAGGTGTTCATGGCGTTCAGAAGATTAATGAGGCGATGGGTCACTAACAACTAACATTTATTCTGTACATAATTTGTGCCTACACGTCTCACCCTCAGTGTTTCATCTGACACTCCCAGTAATCATATGGCATAGAGAATACCACCGTTTTCTGCTCTACAAATAAGCAAGAATAAAGCTGTTTTAATGCACACAGATGGTTCTGGATTTAGTGAGAATCAACACTTAATTTGTCTCTTTATTTGTTTTGGAGGAGCAGTGCTAAGAGGATCCTGACTCACATGGATAAAAGTGTAATAGGTTGCCTTCTAGAATTTTACATTTCAGACACTTGAAGTCAGAATGCAAAAAACAGAGAGGCAGAGACAGAGAGGGGAGGGGTGATGTGTGGGCAGCACTCCAGGGCAGAGCTAAATTCCTGCTAATCACTGATTTGGACATTTTTATAGAACCAGAGATCAAACTGGCAACACCCGTTGGATCACAGAAAAAGCAAGAGCTCCAGAAAAACGTCTACTTCTACTTTATTGACTATGCCAAAGCCTTTGACTGTGTGGATTACAAAAAAGAGTGGAAAATTCTTCAAGATATGGGAATACCAGACCACCTCACCTGCCTCCTGAGAAATCTGTATGCAGGTCAAGAAGCAACAGTTAGAACCAAACATGGAACAATGGACTGGTTCCAAATTGGGAAAGGAACCAGTATACAGTCAAGGCTGTATACTGCCACCCTACTTATTTAACTTAGATGCAGAGTACATTATACAAAATGCCAGGCTGGACAAAGCACAAGCTGGAATCAAGATTGCCAGGAGAAATATCCATCACCTCAGACACGCAGATGACACCACCCTTATGGCAGAAAACGAAGAGGAACTGAATCAAAGTGAAAGTGGACAGTGAAAAAGCTGGCTTAAAACTCAACATTCAAAAAATGAAGATCATGGCATCTGGTCCCATCACTTCATGGCAGATAGATTGGGAAACAATGGAAACAGTGACAGACTTTATTTTCTTGGGCACCATAATCACTGCAGATGGTGACTGCAGCCATGAAATTAAAAGACACTTGCTCCTTGGAAGAAAAGTTATGACCAACCTACATAACATATTCAAAAGCAGAGACATTACTTTGCTGACAAAGGTCCATCTAGCCAAAACTGTGGTTTTTCCACTAGGCATGTATGGATCTGAGAGTTGGACCGTAAAGAAAGCTGAGCGCTGGAGAATGGATGCTTTTGAGCTGTGATGTTGGAGAAGACTTGCGAGTCCCTTGGACTGCAAGGAGATCCAACCAGTCATCCTAAAGGAAGTCAGTCCTGAATATTCATTGGAAAGACTGATGTTGAAGCTGAAACTCCAATACTTTGGCCACCTGATGCGAAGAACTGACTCACTGGAAAAGACCCTGAGTCTGAGAAAGACTGAAGGCAGGAAAAGAAGGCGAGGACAGAGGATGAGATGGTTGGATGGCATCACTGATGTGATGGACAAGGATTTGAGCAAGGTCCAGGAGTTGGTGATGGATAGGGAGGCCTGGCATGCTGCAGTCCATAGGGTCCAAAAAGTCGGACACAACTGAGTGACTGAACTGAACTGAAACACACTTTAGCGATCTGGGCAACAATGTATTAACTAGCAACCACTGGGCTGATGGCCTTCAACATAGTAAAATATGTATAGCGTAAATCCCTTTCATTTCTGCTAGTCCTTCACTGACATAAAACACTGTGTATGTAAGATTGACCCAAACCTACGTGACCTCTGAGTAACACCATGAGGCTCTGTGGAAATTTAGAAAGCACAGATCTGGTCTGCTTACTCCTTTAGGCTATGTGATCCACCTAACTGCATGCGCTATCGCATACCACGTGCAGTTGGGAAGATCCCCTGGAGAAGGAAATGGCAACTCACTCCAGTATTCTTGCCTGGGAAATCCCATGGGAAGAGGAGCCTGGTGAGCTACAGTCCATGGGCTTGCAAGGGTCGGACACTGTGAGACTGCGCTATGTGTTAATGTTATATTCAGGGAGATGGACTCCCCCCCCCCCCTTAGAGTAAGTTCTTTATTTATTTATTGCTTTAGCAGTTTTTATCCATTACAATTTTCTGGTATCAAGGAATCCAGTATAAGAAAACTTAGTAGGTTACTCAGTCATGAATTTGAGTGGTTTGGGTATCAGTATTCCCGTATCTGTCCATGGAATTCTCCAGGCAAGAATATTGGAGTGGGTAACCATGCCCTTCTCAAGGGGATCTTCCAGACCCAGGGATCAAACCCAAGTCTCCTGCGTTGCAGGCAGATTCTTTACCATCTGAGCCAACAGGGGCCTTCCAGGTGGTGTTAGTGGTAAAAGAACCCACCTGCCAATGCAGGAGAGGTAAGAGACCCAGGGTTTGATCCCTGGGTCAGGAGGGTCCCCTGGAGGATGAAATGACTACCCACTCCAGTATTCTTGCCTGGAAAGTCCCATGGACAGAGGAGCCTGGCGGGCTATGGTCCATGGGATCACAAACAGTAGGACACGAATGAGGGACTGAGCACACACTCATGCATCCCCATATCAGGTGTCAGATTAAATGGTCTCTTTATCTTTTATCTGTCTGAATTTGAATCAGTTAGTGGGAAGTAATAGCCCTAAAAATAAAAGGTAAAACAGTTAAAATTTGTTACTGAAATAAACACACAGTGATTTTCATCAAATTACATGAATGTGAACTCACAGGTGTGCAATATGCTTACTTCCTTATATGTACCTCACACCATCAAAAGTGCACTGTGTTTACAAGTGGTTGACCGGGATGAGTCGGGGGGATGGGGTGGGAAGGGAGGTGGGAGGGGGCTTCGGCATTGGGAGATCGTGCACACCTGTGGCTGATTCATGTCAATGTATGGCAAAACCAATACAGTACTGTAAAATAGAATAAAATAAATAAGTAAATAAATAAATAAATAAGAATTTGGAAAAAAAAAAGTGCACTGTGTCTTTAAGTCACTGTGTTTATTGGCCAGGTCTTTTATTTTTAGACTAATGTAATACTTTTCTAATTCTGTAGATGAACGTATTGTTCCATTGGTAGCAATGGTAAGCAATTGCCTTAAAAGGTCTGATTTTATTTTTAACAGATGTCCGGGTGCCCCTTATGCATAAAAACCACTCCTGTGAGACATCAGCAACCTCAGTCTCTAGAATCTATAGAGTAAATGTTTCTGAACTGTAGTTAGAATTGCTTCTTATAATCTGTAAATCATTTTATTGTATATTACATACAGTAGAAGCTGTTGGAAGCTGGAGGCCAAACACTGCAAGCACTCCCCACACACGCCAGTGATATTTGTTTGCAGTGTTCCTCCCAACAGCATGATTGAACAAGTGAGCCTTAAAAAGTGACTACCTTCATCCCCTTGTGTCAGGACAGAAATTAAACACTGAAGAGACCAGCAACAGAAGAAGCTAAAATAAACAGAGGGAACCGCTTTGAAAGTGACAGGTGCAACAGATTAAAACTCTGTAATTAGCACCAACTACACTGGAAGGGGCCTATAGATCTTGAGAAGTCGAAGCCAGATCAAGGAACTATCTGAAACTGAACTGACCCCACACTGTCTGCAACAGCTCCAGAGAAATTCCTAGATATATTTTTAATATTATCATTTTTTAAATTAAAAAAATTATTTTAAGTCCTCTGTTACACCTTTAGTTTTCATTTTTATAGCCTACTGCTGCTGCTGCTAAGTTGCTTCAGTTGTGTCCGACCCTGTGTGACCCCATAAATGGCAGCCCACCAGGCTCCCCCATCCCTGGGATTCTCAAAGCAAGAAAACTGGGGTGGGCTGCCATTTCCTTCTCCAATGCATGAAAGTTAAAAGTGAAAGCAAAGTCACTCAGTCGTGTCTGACTCTTCGTGACCCCATGGATTGTAGCCCACCAGGCTCCTATAACCTACTATTACCTTGCAAAAATAAGACCCTATTTTAAAGCAAACTTCATATATATATATTTTATAATTTTTGTGACTTTGTTTTTTTTTAATATTGTATTTTGAGAGTCTAACCTCTACTCTAAATTTTTAATCTTTGCTTTTTGGTATTTGTTATCAATTTTGTACCTTTAAGAACCCAATCTTCAGTACCCATTTTTACTTCAGAGTGTGATTACTGGCTTGATTACTGGCTCTCTCCCCATTTTGACTCTCCTTTCTCTCCACCAGGTCGCCTCTTTCTCCTTCCTCCCCCTTCTCTTCTCTTCTCTACCAAACTCTATGAATCTCTTTGTGTGTTCTGGGCTGTGAGAACACATAGGGAACTGATTACTGGCTGGATGTGTCTCTCTCCTTTTGATTCCCCGTTTCCTCCTCCTCCTGGTCACTTCTGTCTCCTTCCTACCTCTTCTCCTCTCCGTGTAACTCTGTGAAGATCTCCAAGGGGTCCAGACTGTGGAGAGTACATAAGGAATTGATTACTGGCTAGCTTGCTCTCTTCCCTTTTGATTCCCTCTCGTATCCTCCTGCTCACCTCTATCTCCCTCCTCCCTCTTCTCTTCTCCATGTAACTCTGTGAACCTCTCTGGGTGTCCCTCACTGTGGAGAAACTTTTCATCATTAACCTAGATATTTTATCGTTGGTGCTGTATAGGTGGAGAAGTCTTGAGGCTACTGTAAGAATAAGACTGAAAACCAAAGGCAGGAGGCTTAAGTTCAAATTCTGAGAACGCTAGAGAACTCCTGACTCCAGGGAACATTAATTGATAAGAGCTCACCCAAAAGCCTCCATACCTACGCTGAAACCAAGCACCACCTAAGAGCCAACAAGCTCCAGAGCAAGACACACCACACAAATTCTCCAGCAACACAAGAACATAGCCCTGAGCTTCAATATACAACCTGCCCAAAGTCACACAAAACCTATTGACATCTCAGAACTCACTACTAGACACTTCATTGCACTCCAGAGAGAAGAAATCCAGCTTCACCCACCAGAACACCAACACAAGCTTCCCTAACCAGGAAACCTTGACAAGCCACCTGTCCAACCCCATCCACAGTGAGGAACTTCCACAAAAAAGAGGATCCACAAATTGCCAGAATACAGAAAGGCCACCCCAAACACAGCAATATAAACAAGATGAAAAGGCAGAGAAATACTCAACAGGTAAAGGAACAGGATAAATGCCCACCAAACCAAACAAAAGAGGAAGAGATAGGGAATATACCTGAAAAATAATTCAGAATAATGATGACAATGATCCAAAATCTTGGAAACAAAATGAAGTTACAGATAAATGGCCTGGAGACACAAAAAGAGTGTATAAATTCGAACCCAAAACAATAAAGTAAATGGCAATGGGATCATACTTATCAATAATTTCCTTAAATGTAAATGGGTTGAATGCCCCAACCAAAAGACAAAAATTGGCTGAATGGATACAAAAACAAGACCCTTATATATGTTGTCTACAAGAGACCCACCTCAAAACAAGGGACACATATAGACTGAAAGTGAAGGGCTGGAAATAGATATTCCACACAAATAGAGACCAAAAGAAAGCAGGATTAGCAATACTCATATCAGATAAAATAGACTTTAAAACAAAGGCTGTGAAAAGAGACAAAGAAGGACACTACATAATGATCAAAGGATCAATCCAAGAAGAAGATATAACAATTATAAATATATATGCACCCAACATAGGAGCACCACAATATGTAAGATAAATGCTAACAAGTATGAAAGAGGAAATTAACAATAACACAATAATAGTGGGAGACTTTAATACCCCACTCACACCTATGGATAGATCAACTAAACAGAAAATTAACAAGGAAACACAAACTTTAAATGATACAATAGACCAGTTAGACCTAATTGATATTTATAGGACATTTCACCCGAAAACAATGACTTTCACCTTTTTCTCAAGCACACCTGGAACCTTCTCCAGATTGATCACATCCTGGGCCATAAATCTAGCCTTGGTAAATTGAAAAAAAAAATCGAAATCATTCCAAGCATCTTCTCTGACCATAATGCACTAAGATTAGATCTCAATTACAGGAGACAAACTATTAAAAATTCCAACATATAGAGGCTGAACAACACGCTGAAGAATAACCAGCAAATCACAGAAGAAATCAAAATATGCATAGAAACGAATGAAAGTGAAAACACAACAACTTACAACCTGTGGGACACTGTAAAAGCAGTGCCAAGGGGAAGGTTCATAGCAATACAGGCATACCTCAGGAAACAAAAGTCAAATAAATAACTTAACTAAAGCAAGTAGAAAAGGAAGAAATGAAGAACCCCAGGGTTAGTAGAAGGAAAGAAATCTTAAAAATTAGGGCAGAAATAAATGCAAAAGAAACAAAAGAGACCATAGCAAGAATCAACAAAGCCAAAAACTGGTTCTTTGAGAGGATAAATAAAATTGACAGACCATTAGCAAGATTCCCAAAGGGGGGGGGG
>SJYW01026892.1:10864-22802 GCA_006410735.1 Raphicerus campestris
TCACGTATGGATGTGAGAGTTGGACTGTGAAGAAGGCTGAGCGCTGAAGAATTGATGCTTTTGAACTGTGGTGTTGGAGAAGACTCTTGAGAGTCCCTTGGACTGCAAGGAGATCCAACCAATCCATTCTGAAGGAGATCAGCCCTGGGATTTCTTTGGAAGAAATGATGCTAAAGGTGAAACTCCAGTTCTTTGGCCACCTCATGCGAAGAGTTGACTCATTGGAAAAGACTCTGATGCTGGGAGGGATTGGGGGCAGGAGGAGAAGGGGATGACAGCGGATGAGAGGGCTGGATGGCATCACTGACTCGATGGACGTGAGTCTGAGTGCACTCCGTGAGTTGGTGATGAACAGGGAGGCCTGGCGTGCTGCAGTTCATGTGGTCGCAAAGAGTTGGACACGACTGAGCGACTGAACTGAACTGAATGTTTCCAGTGGGGAAACTATTTCTACTAGTGTTTGCTATGTGTCTTCAATAATGGCATGACTATTATAGAAAATTTGCATTAGAAACGAAATTCTTAAACTTCTTTAAACTTACTAGTAGCCTCTCAAAATCTGTATACTTATTAGGCTTTAGAGTAGTCCTACTATTGATTATTTTTATTTAACTTAATTCCAAGCATTATTATATAGTACAATCAAGATCGTATGCAATTTTCTTGTGATACCAAGTTCAAATCTGACTTCTGTCATTTATAAGATTAAAAAACACAGAGACAGGGAAAGAAGAATGCATGATTTATTCCAGTGCAAAACAAACCAAAAGATCATAATCTCTACAAAGCTGACAAGGACATTTCCCAACAGTGGCAGGCAGTAGACATCTTTCAGAAGCAACAGTCAAGCAGTCTAAATGCCTGGTTTAAGACAGTGTTTACAACATAAAATGAATCAATGAATTCAACCAATCAAGTTATTTTCTTGCTCTCTTTTAAGATGTTTTTCTATTGGCAGTGTGATTCTCCTCAAGAGGCTCTATAAGTAATAAGAATTTTAAGCAATTCAGAACGAAACGTATTAGGATACTGTGAATTTCTCTTCTTGCTTTTAAATAATGAAACTATTATGATAATCACTGAAGTCTACTACTTGTAACTTTGCTCTACAGAAAGCCTGTCTGCTGTATACAAGTGCAAGTGCTTATCTTCCCATAAATTTAGGAAACTATCCAAATTTGTGGTTAGATGTAACATAGTTCTCTTTCTTAAATTTTGTGCCCTTATAATGTGTAGCATTTTATTCTACTTAATGATGAAGGCCTAAATTATATAAACATTTCAATGGCTGGTCATGGTGTTTATTTGAAAGGCTGCTTATGCAAATTATGTATATACTAATTTGAGTATGAATTTACTGTTAATTTTATAGCTAAAAATGTAATGTAATTGCCACAGTTTTGCCAAGAGGAATATTTTTAATGATTTAAATAATTTTGAGTGAAAGAATATGTGAATTACACTGGAGGCTCTCGAGGCTTTTTCATATAGTATAAGCTACTGAGATGCTCTGAAGGCATCAATGTACTACTTAATGATATACTTTTATTAATCTAATTAAAAACAAAAAGAAAAAAATTAAAAGAACTGGTAAGGTTCTAGTGTGGTGATATAGAACCCATTTTTAAAAAATTCTTTATTTAGTTAGTTATGTCAGGTCTTATGTTCAGAATGTGGGTTAAGATTTTATAATATTCCTGACTGGGGAATTGAACCCAGTCCCCCAACAATGAGAGCTTGGAGTTGGCCATTGGCCCACCAGAGAAGTCCTTAGAATTCATCTTAATAGCTCTTAATTTTACTTATCATTTTCAAATAGTAAATTGCACTAAGATTTTTTAAATGTATTTATTAATTTATTCATTGATAGATGTTCACTTAATACATTTGTGCCAGACATTCTTCTAGTCCTTAGGGATACGCAGTGAACAAAAGAAACATATCTCATGAAGTTTATATTCTAGTGGAAGAGAAAACAGGGGAAAAAAAAAAGTAAAACAAGTGTGCTGTTAGGTAGTGGTAAGTCCTCTGGAGAAAACTGATGTGGAAAGTCTGATAAAGCATAATAGGGTAGAAATTATTTATTATTAAATGAAGAACAAAGCAGTTTTAAGGATTTGGGGCAGGAGGAGAAGGGGACGACAGAGGATGAGATGGTTGGATGGCATCACGGACTCGATGGACATGAATTTGAGTGAACTCCGTGAGTTGGTGATGGACAGGGAGGCCTGGCGTGCTGCAATTCATGGGGTTGCAAAGAGTCAGACACCAGTGACTGAACTGAACTGAACTGCAGTTAAAAAAAGAAGCATCAATTTTGAGTGAAAAACAATTTACAATGTTTTTAAATAAAAAACACCCATCCAACTGGATGAAGATGACGGAGAAAATTTTTAGATAAAGTATTCTAAGAGAGGCAAAAGCCCTGGGAAATTATAATATCTGGTACGCTTTATGAACAGCAAATAGATCAATATGGCTCAAGAAGAATAGTGATGGTGGTCAAATAACAAAAAAATGATATCAAAGAGGAAACAAGGTGGGGAATATAGGGAAGATTGGAACTTACATGCAATTTGGCTCTTCTCTAAGTGCAATGTAAAGAAGGTTTGCTGGGTGTAGTACAAAAGAGTCCCATATACTTCGACAGGATCACTGAAATTGTGCTGAGGCTAGGATGAAGTTAAGCAATGCTGAAGTAAGAAGCCCATTTGCACAATGCAGGTAAGAGATGTAGATGAAATCTATACAGTGATAATAAGTCAATTACAAATATATTTTACAGAGTCAACCAATCTTGCTGACAAATTGAGTGAGAAATGTTTAGAAAGCAAGATGTCAAAAATACTCCAAGATTTTGGACTAAACTAAACCACTGGTATGCATTAACTGGTAATAATAACATTAGATACAACTGTGGAAGTAATATTTTCATAAGATGGGGGAGGTAGGATAAAAGAATTTAGTTTTGAACCTGTTAAGGTTAAGATGCTTATTTGCTATGTGTATAATGATCTGAATTGATGGGGAACATTTTAAGTCTGAGATAATCTGACTTACATTTTATTTAACAGCATATCTAGTTTACTAAGACTAGAAGAGAATGTAAAGGAAAAGCCCAAGCTAATATTAGAAATAAGAAATTGGCTGTCATCAATTTAAGTATCAAACACAATGAATACATCATCCATTTCCAACTACAAAAGTCAGAAATATATTGTTTACTATTGAGATCTGAAAAAAAAAACNAGGCCTAAATTATATAAACATTTCAATGGCTGGTCATGGTGTTTATTTGAAAGGCTGCTTATGCAAATTATGTATATACTAATTTGAGTATGAATTTACTGTTAATTTTATAGCTAAAAATGTAATGTAATTGCCACAGTTTTGCCAAGAGGAATATTTTTAATGATTTAAATAATTTTGAGTGAAAGAATATGTGAATTACACTGGAGGCTCTCGAGGCTTTTTCATATAGTATAAGCTACTGAGATGCTCTGAAGGCATCAATGTACTACTTAATGATATACTTTTATTAATCTAATTAAAAACAAAAAGAAAAAAATTAAAAGAACTGGTAAGGTTCTAGTGTGGTGATATAGAACCCATTTTTAAAAAATTCTTTATTTAGTTAGTTATGTCAGGTCTTATGTTCAGAATGTGGGTTAAGATTTTATAATATTCCTGACTGGGGAATTGAACCCAGTCCCCCAACAATGAGAGCTTGGAGTTGGCCATTGGCCCACCAGAGAAGTCCTTAGAATTCATCTTAATAGCTCTTAATTTTACTTATCATTTTCAAATAGTAAATTGCACTAAGATTTTTTAAATGTATTTATTAATTTATTCATTGATAGATGTTCACTTAATACATTTGTGCCAGACATTCTTCTAGTCCTTAGGGATACGCAGTGAACAAAAGAAACATATCTCATGAAGTTTATATTCTAGTGGAAGAGAAAACAGGGGAAAAAAAAAAGTAAAACAAGTGTGCTGTTAGGTAGTGGTAAGTCCTCTGGAGAAAACTGATGTGGAAAGTCTGATAAAGCATAATAGGGTAGAAATTATTTATTATTAAATGAAGAACAAAGCAGTTTTAAGGATTTGGGGCAGGAGGAGAAGGGGACGACAGAGGATGAGATGGTTGGATGGCATCACGGACTCGATGGACATGAATTTGAGTGAACTCCGTGAGTTGGTGATGGACAGGGAGGCCTGGCGTGCTGCAATTCATGGGGTTGCAAAGAGTCAGACACCAGTGACTGAACTGAACTGAACTGCAGTTAAAAAAAGAAGCATCAATTTTGAGTGAAAAACAATTTACAATGTTTTTAAATAAAAAACACCCATCCAACTGGATGAAGATGACGGAGAAAATTTTTAGATAAAGTATTCTAAGAGAGGCAAAAGCCCTGGGAAATTATAATATCTGGTACGCTTTATGAACAGCAAATAGATCAATATGGCTCAAGAAGAATAGTGATGGTGGTCAAATAACAAAAAAATGATATCAAAGAGGAAACAAGGTGGGGAATATAGGGAAGATTGGAACTTACATGCAATTTGGCTCTTCTCTAAGTGCAATGTAAAGAAGGTTTGCTGGGTGTAGTACAAAAGAGTCCCATATACTTCGACAGGATCACTGAAATTGTGCTGAGGCTAGGATGAAGTTAAGCAATGCTGAAGTAAGAAGCCCATTTGCACAATGCAGGTAAGAGATGTAGATGAAATCTATACAGTGATAATAAGTCAATTACAAATATATTTTACAGAGTCAACCAATCTTGCTGACAAATTGAGTGAGAAATGTTTAGAAAGCAAGATGTCAAAAATACTCCAAGATTTTGGACTAAACTAAACCACTGGTATGCATTAACTGGTAATAATAACATTAGATACAACTGTGGAAGTAATATTTTCATAAGATGGGGGAGGTAGGATAAAAGAATTTAGTTTTGAACCTGTTAAGGTTAAGATGCTTATTTGCTATGTGTATAATGATCTGAATTGATGGGGAACATTTTAAGTCTGAGATAATCTGACTTACATTTTATTTAACAGCATATCTAGTTTACTAAGACTAGAAGAGAATGTAAAGGAAAAGCCCAAGCTAATATTAGAAATAAGAAATTGGCTGTCATCAATTTAAGTATCAAACACAATGAATACATCATCCATTTCCAACTACAAAAGTCAGAAATATATTGTTTACTATTGAGATCTGAAAAAAAAAACAATAAACATGTCTTAAACTAAAGATTCAAGTTAAAAAGTGTTTTATAAAATAACCTCTGCAGAAAACCAATAGTATTCAAAAAGATCAAGCCCCTATTATTTACAATGTTCATAATCCTGACTAGCATTTGTAACATATATTCACCAGCACACAAATGCTAATGCTGAAGTTTATTCAGAATTGTATTATAGAAGGTACAATAGAGCTTAAAGTTATCTCACTTTAGAAGTTAGGTTTGTCTAAGGAGGTTGAGTGTTCCATCCACCTCAATTATTTGGTGAAATTTTAAGGGGATTGAATAAAATTAAGTACCAAGCTGACAAGTAAAAAAGCCTCAAATAGTTCTGATCTTGAAAGCTATTGATTTATAACTTGATTACCAAGGATAAAAATCACATTTTCTGAAGATTATTCATCTATCAATAACACCAAACAATATACCAAATATGGGGATTTCTTATTAGGTAGGACGTTAGGCATAAACAAGGAGGAGTAGCCTAGCTGAAAAAGATTCAAGCTAATCTCTAAAGCCCACCCAAATACTGCTCCAGTGTGCCCAGGAGAGTGCACAGATATGCCACAAAATAACCACGGAGACTTTTCCAACTCCAGTGCATGCACTAACACCAACTACCCACTGGGGCTTCTCTAACTCCTGCACATTCTCTCCATGATGCACAGCTGTGTGCTCAAGTGACCTCAGACTGCCAGGAGCCCATTAAGGGTTCATAAATGTTATATATATATATACACACACCTGACTAAAACAGACTCTATTATGCATGAAAGACATGCACAATAGAGCCTATTGTTATGTAACTTACAACTGTCAATCAAAACTGTTAGTCCATAGCTACCTAGATGAACACATAAAACCCTGTCTAAAAATCCATCATTTCCACTTCAGTGTCTCTCTTGGCTTGGCCCACCTCTCCCTTGAGGCATTATCTCTGTTCTTTTCTTAATAAACTTGTTTTCACCTCAGTTAAGACCTCAGATTCTTCTTTGTGTCCTTACCAAGAACCGAGACCCACAGGGAGGTCCTCTTTAGGGTTCCCCAGTAACATTTCTTAAGTCATCTTTAATCGCTATAAGTTTTTACTTGACGGTATTTTTATACAGTTGAGTGAGTGACTTAAGTTAGTCTAGTAATAAGTTGGGTTGGAAGTTGTTTTTTTTTTTTTAAGGAGTGAGTTTTATGGTATGTAAATAATATGTTAAAGTTATAATTCAAAAGACTCATGGAGAGAAAATGGAGAGTTTCAGTCTCCCCCATCTTAGAAATCAGATCCTACATCTTCAATCCCACTGAAGACTGGCCAGTGAAACCAAAAATCAACCCTGAACAAGCCCCTGGTGCCTTTACCACCATCTCCACTATACCCAACACTAAAGAAGCAGGAGCTTACGAAGACAAGGAGATAATATTCCAAAGACTCTCCACCCAGCAGCAGCTCATGTCTTAGCACATAAAGTTATATCTCAGCCCTGCATACATCTCTGCATACCCCAAACAGCAGAAACCTCAAAGAAGCAATTTGGGTACACTAGACAACCCAGAAAAGCCTCTTGTGGGGGTGGGGGGAAGTCTCCTTAGGCAGAAGAAGGCCACTGTCAGTCATGAGCTGTAACCAGAACAAAAGGTCTGTGGCCCAGTCCCCAGTTCTACCCCCAACACCTGACTGATCTTTCTGTCGAGTCCTTTCAACAGGAGAAGGAATGGCAGCTAGGGAAGAGCTCCCATGAGAGCAGCAACTGCTCCACCTGAGCTTCTTGGAAGATCAAGGGTAAAATAGTGTCCACCTCTAGAGGGAAGTTTAGATTCACCTCTAACTAGGGAACCCCTGAAACCTCCAACACTCTCTTCTAATCACAGTTTTGTGATACATCAATCAATCAATATGTAAACCACTCAAAGGTGTTTATATATAAACCCAAAGGTGGTTTATACATTGGGGTAGGGAAGAGAATATCAGATTAAAGATCAGAAGGCCTAGACCCTAATCTGAATCCTCTGCTCAAATGCCCAGACAACCAATGAAACCAACAGGCTGCCACTCAGCCTCCTTGCCTTTCAACCCTGCCAGAGGACCAAACAAGTTCAAAACAGCTTCTGAAAAACAGGGCTTTCCAGTGCTCTCCTTTACCTTTGAGAAGAACCTGGGATGCAGAGAGCAGCCTGGTCCAGGTCACACTTCAGGTCTGGACTGGTCAGAGCATCTGGAGGCCTGCCATTCCCAGTCACTGGGGCTTAGGGTACCCTCGGCAAACCCCCATTCAGCCAGTCGCTGCTCAGGATAACAAGGCTGTGACCAGAGAGGGACGGTGCTGGCCCTGGGTCACACCTCTAGCCCAGGCCATGCTAGTGTCTCCTCTACTAAGATGCAAATCGTTGGAATAGACTGGTTTGTCAGTCCAGGTAGCCCATAGGGCTACTTGCACAAAGGTGTGGGGATAGGGGGTTCAATGGATACCCTAACCCAGAACCCCCTGAATAGATAGTACACAGGGGATAAGAAGAATGGCTAGGTACCCAGCATCTACCCAGGGGTCCACTGTCCCTGCAGAAAGACTAAGGCTGGGAGGATTGCCACAGAAACTTACCAGGTTGGGTGCAGCCAAGGCGGGGTTTATGGTGCCCATTGTGGCAGGGGAGCTGGAACAAGCAGGTGATCCTATAGTTGAGTTTCCTTGCCCCTAGTCTGGACAACCATGGCCAAGAGCTGTGAAGTCACTTCACCGTGCTCTACCCACCCGGATTAAAGGAGACACA
This sequence comes from Raphicerus campestris, assembly GCA_006410735.1. Taxonomy (NCBI): domain Eukaryota; kingdom Metazoa; phylum Chordata; class Mammalia; order Artiodactyla; family Bovidae; genus Raphicerus; species Raphicerus campestris. The sequence continues at coordinate 18,877 of SJYW01026892.1, forward strand.
GTGCTTCAGGTTTTTAGCTCACACCTGACCCCCTCCCCACCCCTCCCACCACTGGAAGGAGAGCTGTATGGCTGGCTCCATGGTCTCTACAGCTAGAGCAAACAGGTCAGGCAGCCCACCAATGGGGCTGCAAAAGGCTCTCTGTCCACTTTCACTCATTTACCCTGAGCAATTCAAAAGACTTCTATTTAGATTTACTATTTTTTTTTTAATGGTAGATCTGGTATTTATTTATTTTCTTTTTTTTAATTTATTTTCTTAATTTAAATTTATTTATTTTAATTGGAGGCTAATTACTTTACAATATTGTATTGGTTTACTATTGCTTCCTTGAAAACAGTTGGTTTCAAAGTACTCCCTATTAAGCCAAGAGTACAGACCTGAAAGGCAGGCTTTATATATTTAGTGTGTTTAGAAATTATGTTGGCTAGATTGGTCTCCCAAGTAACTTAATTACCACTGATTACTCCCCGCCTTGGTAAACAAATTTAGGTGCCAGATAACTAAAAGTTTCTCCATTGGAGTGTGCAAGAAATTACACACTCCTTTGCTCATGATGCTTGCTAGAAGTTTGGCTAAGGAATTATGCTAGATTTGTTTAAAAGGAACTAAAATAATATGCTTCAAGGAAATAAGTCTGTTAGCTTGAATCAGTGTATTGTGGCAGATAAGACCTGAGACATGTGGGTGGAAAGGATCATGACGCTGTTAGAAGGGGCCACATTAGCTATATAGCTAGGTAACAGCTAGAAGACAATGGCACCCCACTCCAGTACTGTTGCCTGGAAATACATGGATGGAGGAGCCTGGTAGGGTGTAGTCCATGAAGTCACTAAGAGTCAGACATGACTGAGCGACTTCATTTCACTTTTTACTTTCATCCTTTGGAGAAGGAAATGGCAACCCACTTCAGTGTTCTTGCTTGGAGAATCCCAGGGATGGGGAAGCCTGGTGGGCTGCCGTCTATGGGGTTGCACAGAGTCAGACACGACTGAAGCGACTTAGCAGCAGCAGCAGCAGCAGCAGCAGGTAACAGAGCTATTGATCAAGATCTATTTTCCACTCTTCCTGGGCACATTGTTATGCAATTCAGCTTGCTCGTTTTTGTAGGCATTGCTTAGCAGAGTGAGTTGTCATTGTTTCCATTGCTTCACCTACATTTTGAAGGACTGGAATCTCCTTAAATGGACTGTTATCTAACTTAGAAATTCTAGGGAATAAAAAGTAATTTTCAATACCTAAATCCCAAAATACCTCCCTGCTCTTGCCCATGAATCCACAAGTATCCATGTATAAAAAAGTTTCAGTCTTAGAACACAAAAAAAGTAATTATTAAACACTGAGCTCAAATTAAAAATGTATCATTAAACAGTTTCTAAGTACTTAACTGTTTCCACTCCTTTTCAGTGGAGGGGGGGTGATAAAGAAAGTGCACAGGTGAAACTGAGGGTATTCAAGAGCATGAGGTCATCAGATGTGAAAGGAGACCTGCTATGATCAGTAGGGCAAATAATTTTCCTTAAATTAAGTGTAAAATCATTTTCCACAAAAAATTATATTAGTATAATCCTAATATATAAATATGTATGAATATATATTTGTATATTACAATTTTTAAAACCTTATTTTAACTGAATTTTAAAAATATTATCAATGGGTTAAACACATACTAAATATAAATGTGGCTACACCTGAAAATTTTAATACTTGATCACAGTTCTGTTACATTGGCTAAGGATGTCATTCTCAAGTTAGAAAAAACTTATTGGCCAATTCTAACCCAAAACACAGAGTTAAAGAGATTCCTTGAGAACCATGACAGTTTTTTTCCTCCACATTTGAAAGAATTAGGTAGGGATGACACTGAGCGACCGATTACACAGCACAGTCTATCTCCTCACAAACTGGAGAGATATGTGCATCTCCATACACACACACACACACACACACACACACACACACACACGTGTATATATATATATATATATATATAGAGAGAGAGAGAGAGAGTGAGAGAGAGAGAGAGAGAGAGGGAGGAAATGGCAACCCACTGCAGTATTCTTGCCTGGGAAATCCCCTGGACAGTGGAGCCTGATGGACTAAAATCCACCTGGTCACAGTGTTAGACATGACTGAGTGATTGAACACACACACACACACATACTATAAGTGTATGTATGCTGCATGTTAAGTCTCTTCAGTATTTTTTGACTCTGTGTGACCCTGTGGACTGTAGCCTACCAGGCTCCTCTGTCCATGGGTTCTCCAGGCAAGAATACCTGAGTGTGTTGCCATGCCCTCCTCCAGGGATCTTCCCAACCTAGGGATATAACCTGAATCTCCAGCATCTCCTGCATTGTAGGCAGATTCTTTACACCTGTCTCTTATACACATCTAAAATAGTGTCCACCTCTAGAGGGAAGTTTAGATTCACCTCTAACTAGGGAACCCCTGAAACCTCCAACACTCTCTTCTAATCACAGTTTTGTGATACATCAATCAATCAATATGTAAACCACTCAAAGGTGTTTATATATAAACCCAAAGGTGGTTTATACATTGGGGTAGGGAAGAGAATATCAGATTAAAGATCAGAAGGCCTAGACCCTAATCTGAATCCTCTGCTCAAATGCCCAGACAACCAATGAAACCAACAGGCTGCCACTCAGCCTCCTTGCCTTTCAACCCTGCCAGAGGACCAAACAAGTTCAAAACAGCTTCTGAAAAACAGGGCTTTCCAGTGCTCTCCTTTACCTNGTCATGCTTACCTCTCTCATAAAAGCAGGTATATATTACTATATGTAATTTATTAATTCATATTTATTCTTCTTCTAGCTCATTTACAATCTGAATGAGTCATTCTGTCTAAAAAGGAATGAAGTAGTGAAAAATATGATCACTCATTACCAAATTCTTATGTAAGAGTAACAGAATTAGATAAAAGTAAATGAAAAAATAATTGGTTCCATATACTTCATAACCATTACACACACATGCACATGTTGACACATACACATATATGTATGCTGTGCTGTGCTTAGTCACCCAGTCATGTCCATCTCTTTTTGACCTTGTGGACTATAGCCTGCCAGGGTCCTCAGTCTATGGGGATTCTTCCAGAAAGACTATGGGTGTAGGTTGCCATTTCCTTCTCTAGAGGATCTTCCCAATTCAGGGATCAAACCCACATCTCTTACATTGCACACAGATTCTTGACTGTCTGAGTCACCAGGGAAACCCAAGAATACTGGAGTGGGTAGCCTATCCCTTATCCAGAGGATCTTCCCACCCAGGAATAAACTGAAGACTCCTGCATTGCAGGCAGATACTTTACCAGTTGAACTACCAGGGAAGCTCATATATATATAAAAGCAGTTGGCTTCCCAAGTGGAACTAGTGGTAAAGACCACAGCTCCCAATGCTGGAGACATAAGAGATGTGGGTTCAATCCCTGGGTTGGGAAGATACCATAGAATAGGAAATGGCAACCCAATCCAGTTATTCTTGCCTAGATAATCCTATGGACAGAGGAGCCTGGCTGGCTATACAGCCCATGGGGTCACAAAGAGTTGGACATAACTGAAGCGGTTTAGCACGCATGTACCTATAGATAAAGCAAAGAATAAATTTGTGTGGCAATTTCTAGTGAATTACATGGGGTACAGTGAGACATATCTATATCCACCATTTAGTTTTCTGATATATATATATTAACTGTGAAGAAATAATGCTATTTGTTGCTGGTTTAGATACATTACTGCTTGGGACTAAAACTAAGCATTCAAACATTATCCCATTTTCTTTTCAGGCCATCTGCTTTATGTAGCACCTAGTAAAACAAATTAATTCTTTGACCTAGATACTATTGCCTTGAATTATAACAATTTACATTTAACAACAAGCTTCATTTTAGAAGCAATGATGTA
>SJYW01026902.1:0-14135 GCA_006410735.1 Raphicerus campestris
CTGAGCCTCCTCAGCTCCAAGGAGCAGACATGCCAGGTCTAGCGTGTTCCCTGCAGAGCACGACTCCTGCAGACGCAGGGCCCTCATCAAGGATCCCCTGAGTTGAGTGGGCTAAAGAGGATGAACCAAACCAAGAGAGAGGAACGTGGAATGAAGAAATCCGAGACAGTGTGAGGATGGCGCTGGAAAACAAACAGTGGCTGTCAGAAGCGAGCACCAGTGACCCCACTGTCTCTGAGCACTCTGCTCTTGGACTTCCTCAACAGAAAGGTCGGGGTGACTTTCCAGTAATGAGTAACTTCCTGCCATGATGCCCAGGGAGCGGCTGGGTGTGAGAGCAGCATTTCTTGGAAGGATGTGCCTGTTCCTCTCCACTTTTCCTGCAGGCGGTACGGCTCTCTGATGTGCTACATTCCTGGAGAAGGCTTCACTCCATCTGAGATGGGATCCGAGCTCCCCGAACCCCACCCCTACAGACCAGCAGAGGAGCAGGTCAGCAGTTGGAATATCAAGAAGGCTTTTCTGGAGCCCGGAGCCAGGCTGAGGAGAACTCAGCCTGATAGAAAGCACCCTCCCCCCACCCCTGGGGCCCTCTGCAGCAAACAGTATTTAGGCAGGAAGGGCAAGTGCTGTCTCCCCAGCTCCCTACCTAGCAGAGCATGCCATGACGCTCAGCTCCCTAGTGGCCGCACTCCAAATTTCTGTCCCCGTATTTCCTTCCGGCTGACGGTCCTCAGCCCAGACTCTGGACATTAGCGTCAGCTTTCCCTGACGTTTCCCTTTCCTTCCCAAGTCCAAAGGCGACGTGGCTCTGGCTCCTCTGATCCCTGAGTGCTCAAAATTTTTTTTTAAGTATTTATTTGATGCTAGGACATCAAAATAAATGAGAGCTGGGAGGGATTAATGGGTAGGGGCTATAGAGGAAAAAAGATGCGCCATGAGCTTATAATGGCTGAAACTGGGTGCCAAATACACAGGGGCTCGTTACCCTAATCTATTCCCATGCTTGACAGTCTGCATGAAGGCTGCCACGCTTGACAGTCTGCATGAAGGCTCCCATGCTTGAAAGTCTGCATGAAGGGTTCTTGCAACTCAATTTTTTTGAGCAGGGAGGAATACTACAATTGGATGCGTGTTTCTGAGAGACTCCTCTGGTTTTAAGGTCCTGGGAGGTCACCGGCAGCAGCACAGGTTTTCCCCTCCCTGAATTCCCCCAGAAAAGGAAACAGGACGGCAAAACCGACAGACAACCCTCAGACAACAACTCAAACAAAGCCCCTTAGGGTTTTGAAAGTGCACAGAAGTGAGGGACAGCCAGTGATTAAGACCCATGTGGCACTGCACTGTATGGGAGGAAGGAGGATCAAGACATGGGGGAGTGTGATGGCTGTGATCAAGAGAACCCAGAAGCATCGGGCCTATGGGGAGGTGTGACAGGCCGACTGTGTGTGTAGCCAAACCCAGAGCAGATTCTGCAGGCTCCGATTCACAGGCATCAGCAGGCTCCCCCTCCCCCAGGTACCGGGAGGCCCTCCAGACTCTCCCGACTAAGACCTTCCAAGATAAAGCCTGTACCAAGAGGCTTCTGGGAGTAGACCACGTCGAGCACAGTAAGGACAAGAGGGGCAGAGGAGGGAGAAGGTTGAGCTATAGGTAAGAACAGGAGGAACAGGGGAAGCAGATCCTGAAGACGCAAAAGTCACTTCACAAAGGCAGCTGAAGAGGGAAGCCCGAGAGCCCTGAGCGAGACCGTCCGCCTGATACACCCCTTCCTCCTCAAAACTGCTGGGAAACTGTTCGCTTAAAGACGGCCAACAGACACGGAACAGCTGAGTTCCACATAACATTACTATACAAGAGAACGGGGGACAAAATATGCTCCTACAGAAAAGAAGAGCAAGCCAGAAAGAGGCCCACAAAAGGTAAAACTAACCCAAGACACTAAGAACATGGTAGAAGCTCAGGAAGACGAGCACAAATGAGAAAGAGAACTCACAAAACAAGGTAACTGGAAACAGAAGGATTCGGAAAGGTCAGAGAAAGAAAGCGGGACGAATTAAAAACAAAAGAAGAAAGTATTTTCAGAAATAAAGATAAAGCAAGGAGAACCCAAGAGTAAACACATGTTTAATGCCTTAAAGGAAACAGATAGAGTGGAGTTAANTAATGGCTGAAACTGGGTGCCAAATACACAGGGGCTCGTTACCCTAATCTATTCCCATGCTTGACAGTCTGCATGAAGGCTGCCACGCTTGACAGTCTGCATGAAGGCTCCCATGCTTGAAAGTCTGCATGAAGGGTTCTTGCAACTCAATTTTTTTGAGCAGGGAGGAATACTACAATTGGATGCGTGTTTCTGAGAGACTCCTCTGGTTTTAAGGTCCTGGGAGGTCACCGGCAGCAGCACAGGTTTTCCCCTCCCTGAATTCCCCCAGAAAAGGAAACAGGACGGCAAAACCGACAGACAACCCTCAGACAACAACTCAAACAAAGCCCCTTAGGGTTTTGAAAGTGCACAGAAGTGAGGGACAGCCAGTGATTAAGACCCATGTGGCACTGCACTGTATGGGAGGAAGGAGGATCAAGACATGGGGGAGTGTGATGGCTGTGATCAAGAGAACCCAGAAGCATCGGGCCTATGGGGAGGTGTGACAGGCCGACTGTGTGTGTAGCCAAACCCAGAGCAGATTCTGCAGGCTCCGATTCACAGGCATCAGCAGGCTCCCCCTCCCCCAGGTACCGGGAGGCCCTCCAGACTCTCCCGACTAAGACCTTCCAAGATAAAGCCTGTACCAAGAGGCTTCTGGGAGTAGACCACGTCGAGCACAGTAAGGACAAGAGGGGCAGAGGAGGGAGAAGGTTGAGCTATAGGTAAGAACAGGAGGAACAGGGGAAGCAGATCCTGAAGACGCAAAAGTCACTTCACAAAGGCAGCTGAAGAGGGAAGCCCGAGAGCCCTGAGCGAGACCGTCCGCCTGATACACCCCTTCCTCCTCAAAACTGCTGGGAAACTGTTCGCTTAAAGACGGCCAACAGACACGGAACAGCTGAGTTCCACATAACATTACTATACAAGAGAACGGGGGACAAAATATGCTCCTACAGAAAAGAAGAGCAAGCCAGAAAGAGGCCCACAAAAGGTAAAACTAACCCAAGACACTAAGAACATGGTAGAAGCTCAGGAAGACGAGCACAAATGAGAAAGAGAACTCACAAAACAAGGTAACTGGAAACAGAAGGATTCGGAAAGGTCAGAGAAAGAAAGCGGGACGAATTAAAAACAAAAGAAGAAAGTATTTTCAGAAATAAAGATAAAGCAAGGAGAACCCAAGAGTAAACACATGTTTAATGCCTTAAAGGAAACAGATAGAGTGGAGTTAAAAAAAAAATTCCATAAAATACAACCAAAGAGAAATAGGTTCTCTGTACTGTTTAAATTGTGTAAGTTTGAAATTGTATTTTTTTAAACGTGCAAGAATATTTAACAATTTTTCTTTTACTTTAAAAGCTAATTAGATTTAAAAATTTTTTGAGGAAGTGAAAGAAACATATGATAAAACAAGAAAATCAAACACACACACAACAGGCTGAGTCCCTGAGAAGGAAATCAAAACAATGGAACAAAAGAAAATACTGCAACTTCAAATTTAAGGCTCTCCTGAAATTGAAAAACAAAGAAAAGATGTGACACTACATATTAAAAGAATATATTAAAAGAACACACTGGTTTGGGAGGAGAATGACCCAAGATGGCCAAGAGCAAGATATAGTTTAATAACTGATTACACTATGATACAAAAGGTTAAGGAAAGACTCCTCTGGATATCTAGCAAAAGGACCAAACCACTTTAAATGCAAAAAAACCCAGACCATCCAACGCCGACTGCAGCGCTCTACACCGCAAGACACACAGTGGAATAACGTATTTAAATTGCTTAAGGGAATAACATGTGATCCAAAGATTTTTATAGATGAAATGGCCTTCAAATATTAAAGCTGCAAAGTGTTAGGAATATGCATTGATAATTCTCAGAATATTTCTATACACCATTCCCAAGGAATCTAGTAGAGGAGGAGCATCAGGCAACCAAAATGACAAGAAAGGTTTAAGGAGCAACGACCATGAGCATTAAGGAGAGCCGGATACGACTTAGTGACTGCACAACACAGGAGGCCTGAGACCAGAGGACGGCGGCGCGGCGGGCAGTGTGCACACGGCGGGCAGTGTATACACAGCGGGCAGTGTCCGTCCGGCGGGCAGTGTATACACAGCGCACAGGACGACCGCCAGAAGGCACGGGGAAGGAGGAACAGGAAGGGCAATCAGCCTTGGATACTAACTGAGACTCCTCAGATGCCAACCGAAAATACTTCAAATTGGATGCTGGGGGAGAGGGAAGGAGAGAACGGCTGATTACTACATAACTTCAATAGTGTTCACAGAAGGGAATCACAGGAACAATCAGTGTCGAAGGGGTCGTCGGAAAATGCGAACATTCCTAAACACTCAGACTTAATTACAAAATCCTTCCACCGGAATTATAAAAACATGTCCAGTGTATACAATATAAAGGTGTAATGAAAACTTCACCAGCGTTAACAGTCTAGCAGTATCTACTCCTCCAAACATACAAAACAATGAACTCTTAAATAATGAATTCATTATTTCTGAATTGTTACTACTTTTACATAGACGGGCCCACAATATATGTATTAGTCTCTAATATAATCTTGTTATCCAGCCGTCTAACCTACCTTCATTTACTTAGGTAATTTTTCTAAAACTGCATTTTCTGGGTTTATCAATCACACTGCAAATAGAAGAAATCAAACTGTCAGCACCCACTGGCTCACAGAAAAAGCAAGAGAATTCTAGAAAAACACCTGCTTCAGTGATTAGACTAAAGCCTTTGACTTGTGAATCACAACAAACTGTGACAAATTCTTAGAGAGACAGGAATATCAGACCACCTTACTGAAAGATGCTTGCTCCTTGGAAGAAAAGCTGTGACAGACCGAGACAATGTACTGAAGAGCAGAGACACTGCTTTGCCGACAGAGGTCTGTCTAGTCCGAGCAGTGGCTTTTTCAGTAGTCTCACATCCATGTGTGGATCTCGGAGTTGGGCCATAAAGAAGGCTGAGCACCAAAGAATTGATGCCTTTGAACCGTGGTGTTGGAGAAGACTCTTGAGAGTCCCTTGGACAACAAGCAGATCAAACCAGTCAATACTAAAGGAAATCAACCCTGAATATTTACTGGAAGGGACTGACGCTAAAGCTGAAACTCCAATACTTTGGCCATCTGATGCAAAGAGCTGACTCACTGGAAAAGACCCTGATGCTGGGAAAGATTGAAGGCGGGAGGAGACGGGGACGACAGAGGATGAGACGGTTGGATGGCGTCACCGACTCAAGGGACATGGCCGTGAACGAACTCCAGGAAGTAGTGAACGACAGGGAAGCCTGGCGTGTTGCAGTTCAGGGGTCGAAAAGAGCCAGACACAATTTAGCAACTACACACACAATAAGTTAAAAAAACTTCACCACTTTACCAGGTTTGAGAAACAGATTCTCTTGTTGAAGTACCTTCCACACATTCTTACATTATTAAATCTTAATTATTAAGAGTTGCTGAACAAGCTTAGCCAGAGCCAAACAGTAGATTTTCATCAGTGGGAGCCTAACCTCCACTGAGATCCTATTCTGGACAGAAGGAGCCCTCTTCTCTCACTCTCCAAACTCTAAACCGACACGCCTTGTGTTCCTTCTGGGGTCCTTTCCATCTGCATGCCCTTGGCAGTTACCTCCTACTGTGAAATTTCTTCAAGCTGTCTAGTCACCGTGCTTTCCGCGACCCTGTGCACTTCACGACTGGCATCAACCATCCTGGCTTCTCTCCCACTCTGCTCATGCTTCCTGAACTCAGATACTTTAAACCAATTTCCTTCTTACTTTTCACATGTCTACTGTTTCTTTTTACTTCAAAATTGAAAATGGGGGTTATTTTCTCATTATTAAGGTAATATATTCCCATTGAGAAAACTCAAACAATACCAAAAACCAGACCACGTATGAACATCATATGACTACTGAGAAATCAGCTGGCCACATGTGCAGCAAGCAAGTGGCTATTAGCTTAATGAGAAGACTATTCACTGAAGTTTGAATAAGAGCAAAATTCTCAAAGCCTCCTTTGTTACCTGCACATTCCCTATATGTTTATTCTTCTTACTCTGCTCTGCTTAAAGTACAGGCAACTTGACATTTACACATCCTTGTCAGGCTTTTTTTTTCAGGCATACTTTGGTCTGTTTTGAATGGCACTAAATGGTTCTCTCTTAGTTACAAACCGCCCATAGGATCTTTCAGTAGCAGGGCCAGAAACGGTAAAGTGGCTAAACTGTCTACAAACAACTGGTAAGCTGGTAAAGTACATTCAGACTGACAATTCTGTTCTCAGTCTACTTATTTCCCTTATGGGCAGACTGACAATTCTGTTCTCAATCTACTTATCTCCCTTATGGGCAGTTGCTTTTTAAAACAAGTTGCGAGAAAACACATAAGGATATGAGAGGGATATATTATTAGGAGAGGAGATGCTTTTGGAGGGCAAAGAAGAACAAAAATGGAATGAACTCACACCCCAAAATAGTATTCCTAATACAAGAATCCATGGAAAAGAGCACGCACAAATGAGCATAAGTAAAACCAAGGAAACCTGCTAAGATGGGCAAGCTGCCATCCATACCGATACCCTGGCTGCGACAGTGCATTACACTTTTGCATAATGTTATTAAGGTGGAGGAAACTGGGCAAAGGGTGCAAGGGATCTTTCTATTATTTCTCACATGAATCTATAATTATCTCAATACAAATTTCAATTAAAAATGACTGGCAGAAAATAGACAAAATGGTTATAGTACCTACACTGTGCAGTGATAGGGATAAAGAAAACTTTTATTCTTTTTTGTTTTCCATAGTAAATATATCACTGTATGAAGAAATACAGTATAAATTAGAAAAATAAAGAATTCTTAATAAGGGTTGAAAGGATAAGATCAAGACTTTAGGTATTCTCAAAATATTATATAAAATCTCAAGCAATATGAGTAAAGTGAATAGAGGACTCTTCAACAAATCATGGAACTCTAGTATAAGACAGATCCTTAATTTTAAAATGTCTATAAACAAAGAGGAAGTCCTACTTTCTGCAAGTGAGTAACTTTCGGGGATCATTATCTCAGGAGGTGACATACTCTGGAGACCGGTGCTTATTAGGCCATGCATGTCCTCCCTGCCTTCTTGAAAACTGCTAAGCCCCTTCTCTTCAAAAGGCTGTCCCATCCCATCTTTAAGCCTGGCCGAGGCACTCACTGGCCTCTTCACACCAGCCTGAAGCCCTTTCTTCAGCACTCTCCTGGCACCTTTTATTTTTCTTCCATGGCACTTTGCTCTGCAAGTCATCGCCCACGTGACTGTGACGGGGCCACGGGCCATGTTTCTGACCACCTGCGCCTGCGCACGCGCCATTGCCTAGCGTCCTGCCTGGTATCCATGGGCACCCAATCAAGTTGGGATGAGTTAAATGTCCACATAATTTCTATGAATTTATAGATGACCCGCATAGTGGTCTGTAGGGAGAATGACAACTCTTCTGTTAGTGAATGACTGTTAGGCGGCTCACTCTTAAGTGCTGACTCCTTCATGTGGTCTCTTTGATTCCATAAACATCCCTGAAGGGTGTGCCGAGGTATCCATCTTACATGGCAACTAAATTCTGTAACTTGCGATAAGGCAAAAATTGCATGCAACTGAGATTAAAACCTTGGGGAAAAAAATCTTGAATTGTCAACATTGAAGCCTGAGCTATTCCCAGATCTTAACTTCTTTTGTTTCTCTTTACCTGCAGTCTCTCCTTCCTTGCAGAGGATATCAAGATGTGGTCAGACAGGACAATGTGCTACTTAGAGGAATTTCTCTTTTTGTTTGTGGCACTGTGTGTAGTTTAAGCGTGATTAAATGGGTGTATGGAACAGGTCCACAAGGCGACCATAAGCCAGACGCTACAATACACTTGGTCCCAAGGATACAAAGGTCTGAAAGACACAATCCCATATTCTTGGAGGGTTCATGTTCTAGCTAAGAAGAAAATAATATATAAGCAATAGAATAAAAATATTAATTCACGTAAAATGGAATTGTTAAAAAGGAGCAACATACTGTAAAAAAAAAAAAAAAAAAAAAGAGCTGTTTGGCATGTCAGAGGCAGAATGGGTGCTTTCTCAGTGGCTTTCTTCCTGGGACCAAATCCTAACTTTCCTCCAGGGAGATGGATTCCTCAGGTGGATAAGGGAAAATCACTGCATTCACAGAGGTAATAGAGAAAGCATACTAATGATATTTGCCGTAGTTTTTTGAAAAAAGGGAAATGAACAGGACAGTCAGCTCGGCGTTGGGAGAAGGAGGCACATGCTCCATGGAGGTGGGGCCTGTGAGCTGAAAGGAGGCTCTCAGCAGATAGGAGATTCAGCACCCACTATGACTCAGTCTGAAGTGCAAAGGGAACGGGGTGAGGGGGAGTTTGGAGGGGTGGGGTGTCGGGGGAGGCTAGCCAGCAGAGCGGGCCACACCCTCTGCAGACAGGCTTTAAGCACCTGTGTTAGATGAGGCCAAGGAATCTGGAGACGTCAGACCCAGCAACATGGAGCCACTGGAAATCTTCGAGTAGGACAAGGATATTCCTTCTCTTTCCATGAAAGACAGGCTGGAAGTCAAGGGCCTGAACCAGCTGAAGGGGACCATAAACGGCCAGAGAGGAGGGGGCCTGAATGGAGGCAAGGGAAGATGAGGAAAGAAGAGGATCAGACGTACATTTCAAGAAGGAAGCCGGAAGACTTGGCAATCAGCTGGAAAAAAGGGAAAACTAAAGAACTGAAGGTTACTTTAGGTTTTTAGTGCAACTAGGAACAGGACTGAAGCGACTTAGCAGCAGCAGCAGCAGCAGCAGCAGCAGCAGCAGGAATAGATACATATGTTGACGTGCAAACAAATGTCTGCTGATTTTGTAATTACTCAGTGGATTTCCCAATATACAAAAAAATGTTTAGTGGTTAAAAAATTTATCAAGCTTTTAAGACAGGATAAAGCAGTGCTCTATGTTACAAAATACATCCTCCAAATAAGAGCATAAGAAAGTCTACAAAAATGAATCGAATATAAAAAGACTACATTAGAAAATAAATAAAATCTTACAGGTAACCCATTTCTGTCTGATCTACTGTAAAAGAAATGTAACATATTTACATAGGTTAAAAAAAGGCTAAATCCTTGAGTGATTTTCTGGCAAAATAATTAAGATGTTTTCAGAAAAACTGCCAGTAAATTTGAGAGAGAAAACCTAGTCTCATTTGGATAAAACTTGTTAAAAGCAAAAAGTGCCGTTTAATATGACAGCCAAGGGCAGACAAGCCCACTCCCTCATCCCCTTCTGTGCTATGATTATTGAGGAATATGATGCCAGAAACTTCCATCACACTATGCCAGAGTGCACTTGCGGAACAATCTGTAATCCTGGGGAGCAGCCAGGTTCCACCTCCAGCCCCGCCTGACCCCACCCCACCTTGTTTATGATGACGCCAGACCCAACCTTTCAGAAGTGGTACATCACACCTTCCTTTCTTAGTGTGTGGGTAGGCCCAGGGTCCCTTTCTGCTGAGAAGTGAAACAGCAGCCGTCCAGTCAGGGACAAAAAGCTGAATGTGAGCTAGCAGGGAACCTTAGCCCTGCAGCTAGCTCTCCACGAGCCAGTTCAAAAGCAGCCAGCTGCTAAATGGAAACACCCAGGGCAACTACGGCCATCAGCCCGCAGCCCAAGGCCCCCGCATCTCAGCACTGCTTGGCTGAGCACAAAGAGGCAGTGCAGGCTGGCTATTTGTGGGCTCAGGGAGGGGAACGTGACATTTACGGGAGATGACAGCCCCGGAGGCAAACCGTTTCTCCAAGGCCACGAGGGCCAGGCCTGCCAAGCCATTCAGACGCTCTCTAGGCCCCACCTGCTAGGCCTGGCTTGCGCTAGCCGTCCTTGCCCGTGAAGATCTCTGCGCATCAGGCAGGGCTCCAACTGAGCCAAGGCCACAGAGGTCGCCTGCCCAGAGGTTTACCCAGGCGCCTATGGAACGCATCTGGGACTCTGTGGACAGCTTCTCAAGGCTCAAGTAGGAAGTGCGTTGTACAGTTTCATGTACTGTCATGCAAAGGTCTTACCTGAACACAAGTCTTAAATAAGAAATATAATCAAGGGAAATGTAATCAGTATTAACTACAAAAGCTATTCTTTTCTGCAATGTGACACTATCAGGGGAGGATGAAACTGAAATACAGGCACAGTTTATAAAGTTTAGTCACCTGGGAGTCTACAATTTCTCACAGCAAAATTGACAGGTGACAACTCAGCTACAACATTTAATTTTGAAAACCCCAAAAAGACTATGCATTTATTTCAAAAACAGGAGCCTCAGATAGGAAATTCAGGTGCAGGTCAGAAGCAAAAACCCTGGTCCAAGCCAAAAAAAAAAGGTAGCCAAGGAAAAAAGGTCAATGTATGGAGACCCCAGAAGACGACAGAGGACAGCGAAGAGACGGCCAGCCCAGGAAGTGCTGTGGGAGCTGCCACTGTCCTCCAGCTCCAGAGGCACCAGCCTACTCATTCTTCAAGCTCCAATCTGCCCCCCATATCCCTGAATCCAGCCTCTCCCCTGAACCACGGGAGTCCATACTTACCTGGAAGGGAGGAGAAAAACGACTTCCAGTGCCAAAGTTGCACGAGAACAGGATACATTAATACACACCCATCCCACCCCCTGCCCCCAGAGACACACACACACTACCTCCCAGATGGAACCTGGAATGGTTTTTACTAATAAAATCACTATTATGCGTAATATTAAATATTATATATAGTAATCATCATGTATCATAACTGTACAGGAAAAGCACATATTAATAGGCACACTTCAGGCACACTGCAGATTAAATAGGAACCCGGGTAAGTTTGGGCCTTAACCATCACATTGAGTCTATAGAGACAATGTTCCGTGTCACGAACAACGAACTTTCAACCTTCTGTACTGGACACGCTTACGTATTAGGGACTGTCTGTACTTTCATGCTTGGTTACCGTTCTAGACCCTGCCAGCCGGAAAAGTCCATCTGAACACTGTTCCCATGAACTGACCCAAGTAAGGTTTAAGGGACGCTCCGGACAGTCATAAACTTTGCGCCTCACACCCAGGTACTCCATGACACAGGAGACCGCCCCCAGCTTTTTCTCTGAGGCCTGTCCATTTAAAAAAGACAAAACAGGGCGATTAAGACTAAGACAAAAAACAAAACCCTTGGACACCGAACTTGGCCACTTGGAGCCTGTTCTGCATTACAGGCCACTGCACCCAGCTTTCCGGCTGTTCGTGAACACCTCTCCCAATCTGCTGAAGGCTTGCTTAANTTTATTTCAAAAACAGGAGCCTCAGATAGGAAATTCAGGTGCAGGTCAGAAGCAAAAACCCTGGTCCAAGCCAAAAAAAAAAGGTAGCCAAGGAAAAAAGGTCAATGTATGGAGACCCCAGAAGACGACAGAGGACAGCGAAGAGACGGCCAGCCCAGGAAGTGCTGTGGGAGCTGCCACTGTCCTCCAGCTCCAGAGGCACCAGCCTACTCATTCTTCAAGCTTCAATCTGCCCCCCATATCCCTGAATCCAGCCTCTCCCCTGAACCACGGGAGTCCATACTTACCTGGAAGGGAGGAGAAAAACGACTTCCAGTGCCAAAGTTGCACGAGAACAGGATACATTAATACACACCCATCCCACCCCCTGCCCCCAGAGACACACACACACTACCTCCCAGATGGAACCTGGAATGGTTTTTACTAATAAAATCACTATTATGCGTAATATTAAATATTATATATAGTAATCATCATGTATCATAACTGTACAGGAAAAGCACATATTAATAGGCACACTTCAGGCACACTGCAGATTAAATAGGAACCCGGGTAAGTTTGGGCCTTAACCATCACATTGAGTCTATAGAGACAATGTTCCGTGTCACGAACAACGAACTTTCAACCTTCTGTACTGGACACGCTTACGTATTAGGGACTGTCTGTACTTTCATGCTTGGTTACCGTTCTAGACCCTGCCAGCCGGAAAAGTCCATCTGAACACTGTTCCCATGAACTGACCCAAGTAAGGTTTAAGGGACGCTCCGGACAGTCATAAACTTTGCGCCTCACACCCAGGTACTCCATGACACAGGAGACCGCCCCCAGCTTTTTCTCTGAGGCCTGTCCATTTAAAAAAGACAAAACAGGGCGATTAAGACTAAGACAAAAAACAAAACCCTTGGACACCGAACTTGGCCACTTGGAGCCTGTTCTGCGTTACAGGCCACTGCACCCAGCTTTCCGGCTGTTCGTGAACACCTCTCCCAATCTGCTGAAGGCTTGCTTAAGCAAGCGTAAGGCAGGCTTGTTGCCATCATCCATCCTCTTCAACCGGCCTTACACACAGAGACAGTAACCACCGCAGACGAGGTGGCGGGAGCCGTCGTCTGCTGTCGTCTGCAGCCACTCAAGTGTCCCAAGGCCACAGCACGGGAACCTGCAGAGCCCACAGCCAACACCACTGGCCCCGTGTCCTCAGGGAAGCAGCCTCGAGATCCAAAACGGGGCTAACTGCTACTGGTGGCTGCGGTGGCCTTGGGAGAAGAGGGTGGTGAGCAGGGGAAGCAAGGAAGAGGGAAACAAGACCGAGAATGTGATGGTGAGTGCGGACTTGGTAACGGAGACCACAACCCCGGGACTGTGGCAGCAGGCCTGAACCCAGCCTATTGGGACAGAAACACTTCCTGCTTCCCATAACCATCTTCAACACATTTTATAAGACTCCTGCTTGCCTAGAGAATCCCAGGGACGGCAGAGCCTGGAGGGCTGCCATCTATGGGGTTGCACAGAGTCAGACACGACTGAAGCGACTTAGCAGCAGCAGCAGCAGCAGCAGCAGCTGGCTTTAATGCTATTTCGACTTTGTTTTCAACTGGTCTACCTCTGGCCTTCAAACTTGTTTAAAGGCTCTTTCATGTTGAAAAACAGTTTCTCTAAGGAGCAATGAGGGTTCAAAGGTGAGCAGGTTGAAGGCAGGCGAGTGTTGCAGTCCCAACAGGAAACCTCTACTCCGACAAAAGGCATCCCCGGCTCCGGGAAAGGCACACATCTAGAGGAAAGGACACTGGACCAGGAAGAAAAGAACTCTCTGCTCACAAGTCTGCTCTGCGACCACTCAGTCACGCCAGGCCTCGGTTTGTTTGAAAAAACAACCCTGCCTCACGCCATTCACCACAATGACTTGTTGTTTAATACAGGTAACAGAAATGTGTGACGCCAACTGTGAAACTAAGGGTGTTTATACACATTTGATTACATTCACATAAAAATTCCAGTTTAAAAGACAAACCTTCAAAAAAAAAAAAAATCCAAGAAGAAGCCAAACCAATCCAAAATACCCCTTCTTCACCAGATTAGACACATCATTCTGCTCCAAGCCATAATGCCAAGCCTGCCTAGGCAAGAACAAGGCTTTACGTTTATTTTTATTCCTCTCCTCCATTCAAATACCACTCCTTTTGTAAGAACCAGAAGATGAGGGAAAAGTTGAGTCACAAAAAACAGAATAAGCTTCAGGGTTGAACCAAGGATAATATATTAAGAGTTAAAAACAAAAACAATGAATTTGTTTCATATGCAAATTCTTCACCTGCCCAGAATTTCGTTTTGCTGGAAATTTTCTGGCAAGATCAAAATCTCAGGAAATTCCAAACAAATGAAATTCTAAAGGCAAATTACTTAGGAAAAAGGATCTAACTTTAGAGACCCAAGCATGCTCCTCCCATTTTTGTCCAATTCTTTACTTTTATACAGGAGCACCAACCCAACCACAAAATCATATGCTAACAGGAGCTCTGCATCCCGCAAGCTGACAACTCTGGCTTTCAATAAACGCCTTTATTTCCTGTCAGCACTGGCCAGTCGCAGCTACCAAACCTAAGGAGCTTCAAGAGGGAAGACTTCCCCCC
>SJYW01026903.1:0-14984 GCA_006410735.1 Raphicerus campestris
GTCAGGCCACCTTAT
Organism: Raphicerus campestris; assembly: GCA_006410735.1. Classification (NCBI taxonomy): domain Eukaryota; kingdom Metazoa; phylum Chordata; class Mammalia; order Artiodactyla; family Bovidae; genus Raphicerus; species Raphicerus campestris. Next base: position 16 of record SJYW01026903.1, read on the forward strand.
ATTCCAGATACTGTTCTAGGTACTGTGACTACAGCAACAAAGAAGGTTCTTACTTGCATATTGTGAATAAGTAATAGCCATTTTCCTCATTATTTTGTTCTTTTAAAAATAGTGTCATGAATTCAGTATAAACTTTTCAAAGTTTTTGAAAAATGAAAGGAAAAAATCTATAATTCTACCATCCTAACAATACAAATTTTGTGATTTCTGTTCAGTTTTTCTTTATATTATATTTTATATCCAATTTTATAACGTTTCCACTTTTTCCAGTTAATATCTTTTGTTTGTGAATTGTATTGTACATAGAGAAGACTGGCTAGAGTGCATAAAAACAGTTCAGAAAACAATAGTAAAACAAATACCTGTGTACCCACCTCTGATTAACTTACAGAACATTGCCAGATCTTGGAAGCTCTCTGAGTACCCCTTCCAGTTGTAGTCCTCTGTTTTTTTCCTAGATGTAACTACTTAACTTGTCTTTTGTGTTAATCATCCCCCTGCTTTCATTTATAGTTTTACCACCTATATATGTACCCTGTAACAGTGTTACTTAGAGGAAAGTGAATAGTGAGTACAATCTTGGCTGTTTATTTTCTTTATATTTCTTAGGAGAGGTATTCTTAGAGATCTGATGTTTCTTGGATTTCCACTCATGTTTAAGTATAGAGGAACTAAAACCTGATTTTAAGTTTTGAACATGTGAGTGGAGCCTGTGCTTTTCAACACTGAGTAGTCTGAATTTGNCCTTCCAAGGAGTAAGCATCTTTTAATTTCATGGCTGCAATCATCATCTGCAGTGATTTTGGAGCCCCCCCCAAAATAAAGTCTGTCACTGTTTCCCCATCTATTTCCCATGAAGTGATGTCAGGCCACCTTATATTCCAGATACTGTTCTAGGTACTGTGACTACAGCAACAAAGAAGGTTCTTACTTGCATATTGTGAATAAGTAATAGCCATTTTCCTCATTATTTTGTTCTTTTAAAAATAGTGTCATGAATTCAGTATAAACTTTTCAAAGTTTTTGAAAAATGAAAGGAAAAAATCTATAATTCTACCATCCTAACAATACAAATTTTGTGATTTCTGTTCAGTTTTTCTTTATATTATATTTTATATCCAGTTTTATAACGTTTCCATTTTTTCCAGTTAATATCTTTTGTTTGTGAATTGTATTGTACATAGAGAAGACTGGCTAGAGTGCATAAAAACAGTTCAGAAAACAATAGTAAAACAAATACCTGTGTACCCACCTCTGATTAACTTACAGAACATTGCCAGATCTTGGAAGCTCTCTGAGTACCCCTTCCAGTTGTAGTCCTCTGTTTTTTTCCTAGATGTAACTACTTAACTTGTCTTTTGTGTTAATCATCCCCCTGCTTTCATTTATAGTTTTACCACCTATATATGTACCCTGTAACAGTGTTACTTAGAGGAAAGTGAATAGTGAGTACAATCTTGGCTGTTTATTTTCTTTATATTTCTTAGGAGAGGTATTCTTAGAGATCTGATGTTTCTTGGATTTCCACTCATGTTTAAGTATAGAGGAACTAAAACCTGATTTTAAGTTTTGAACATGTGAGTGGAGCCTGTGCTTTTCAACACTGAGTAGTCTGAATTTGTTGGGGAACCTGATGTTAGTATCATTAAATTTTGCCTCTACGGTTAGTCAAGTTCCCCTAGAGGAAAATTCGTCTAACTTCTTGCTTGATAGGTAGAGCAAGTAGGAGTTAGGGAGAAGAGGGCTAAGTGGAAAAGTGTCTTAGTATCAATCATTTAATTTATAGAGGGTTATTTTGTACCCTTTTATCATATTGTTTAACTAGACCCAGAGTATTCTTGGGCATCCCTGTGGCTCAGCTAGTTAAGAATACGCTTGCAATGCGGGAGACCTGGGTTCGATCCCTGGGCTGGGAAGATCTCCTGGAGAAGGGCATAGCTTCTTCTCCAAACCCATTCCAGTATCCTTGCCTGGAGAACCCCCATAGATAGAGGAATCTGGTGGGCTACAGTCCACGTGGTTGCAAAGGACTGGACACAACTGAACTGACTTAAGCACAGTACAGAGTTAAAAACATAGACTGTTTTAATTTTATTTTCACATTTCTTACTTCCTAAGACTAGATTCTTAGAAGAATCATTAGGCTAAATGGATATGAAATCTTCAGGCTCTTGAAAAAATGTTACCAGATTGTTTTGTCAGAGTTGAACCAATTTCAGTGCTTCTCCAATTCTGCTTTAAATAAAATGTTTAATCTTCCTTCTATTTACCTGGCTCTAAGTATCAAAAGGTCTTTTCTTAGAATTAGTCTTCTTGTGCTTAAAATTAAATGTAAATTATCATTCTCTACCCTTATGTTTTTCCCCTTATGATACTTTTATCCAATCTAGGAATTTGAAGTGGTTGGTTTTTTTTTCAGTTGACCCTCTTCAAGTCCTGAATTGATTGTTTGACCTTAACCATTTGGAAAGGCTATTTCCTTTTAAGCGTGCTTATATTTTTAAATTAATCTATTTTTAATTGAAGGATAATTGATTCATAACATTGCACTTGTTCCTGCCATACCTTAACATGAATCAGTCATAGGTACACATAATGTTCCCTCCCTCTTGAACCTCCTTCCCACCTCCCTCCCCATCCCACCTCTCTAGGTTGTTACATACAGCAAATTCCCATTGGCTATCTATTTTACATATGGTAGTATATATGTTTCCATGCTACTCTCTCCATTAGTCCCACCCTCTTCTTCCAGTCTGTGTCCTTAAGTCTCTTCTTTATGTCTGCATATCCACTGCTGCCCAGTGAATAGGTTCATCAGCACCATCTTTCTAGATTCCATTTATATTCATTAATATACCATGTTTGTTTTTCTCTTTCTGACTTACTTCACTCTGTATAATAAGCTCTGGGTTCTTCTACCTCATTTGAATTGACTCAAATGCATCCCTTTTTATGGCCGAGTAATATTCCATTGCATATATGTATCACAACTTCTTTATTCATTCATCTGTTGATAGACATCTAGGTTGCTTCCTTGTCCTAACTCTTGTAAATAGTGTTGCAGTGCACTTTGGGGTATGTGTGTCTTTTTCAATTTTGGTTTCCTCAAAGTATAGCACACTTATTTTTTACTGAGACAAATTACTTTTCTTTTGTGACTCTACTTTTAATACCCATCTAGAATGAAATATTTTCAGAGAAATAAGAATCATTATCTACAGATATATGAGGTCTTTGAGAAGACCTCTAATTAGGAATATAAAGACCAAAATAAAGAAACAGACTTGAAAGAAGCAGAAATCTCATAGGAGAATAGAGGACCAGACCAGAAAGGTCCTCACCTTTAGCTTCTAACCCTTCTCTTGAATTTTAATTTTTCCTATCATGTTTTAATTTTTTCTGAATTTTCTTTTTCAGAAAGCATTCTTGTTTCATGTGTATAATATCATCTCAATTATCTGAAAGTATTTAGTACTGTTTTTTTGTACTTCCCTCTTTGGTTGATTTGTTGTTGTTATTGTTGTTTTAGGTGGTGCTTCCTACATTTATCCTAGAGAAGCGATCCTTGTTGGAAATGTATGCAGACTTTATGTCTCATCCAGACCTATTTATAGCCATCACTAATGGAGCTACAGCTGAGGACAGGATGATTCGTTTTGTTGAGTACTACCTTACCTCATTTCACGAAGGCCGTAAGGGAGCCATTGCTAAGAAACCATACAATCCTATCATTGGAGAAACGTTTCACTGTTCTTGGAGAATGCCCAAAAGCGAGGTAGCATCCAGTGTCATTAACAGCTCTTCTACCCAGGCCATCACAAATCATGTACCTCCATCAGAGGAGGCTTTGAACCAGATGGGTTCAGACTGTTACACGGTCAGATTTGTTGCTGAGCAGGTTTCCCATCATCCTCCAGTCTCAGGATTTTATGCCGAATGTGCAGAGAGGAAGATGTGTGTAAATGCACATGTCTGGACTAAGAGCAAATTCTTAGGCATGTCAATAGGCGTGACAATGGTTGGGGAAGGTAAGTAGAAAAAATATTCTCCAATTTTTCATATCAAACTAGAGCCTTCAATTGGGGGAAGCTAGATAAATATCAATTGTAAATTTGAACTATGTGTGTACTACTTTTCCCCACAAATCCTAGTATGTTTCAGAATGTTGTTAGAGGGGAGAAGGTGAATCTATCAACAAATAAAAAATTTTTTTGCAATTTTTTCCCTGATTTTAAATGTAAATTATTTTTATTATAGAAAATTTAGTAAACTTAGAAGAGTGTCAAGGTGAAAAAGTATGTCTAATCCCTCCATTCAGAGATAGATAAATTTAGCTAGTATTTTGTATTTTCTCTATGTGTGTATGTTCATACATTCAGTTTTATAAAATTAGGATTCTCTCTATGTAGTTGTGTCCTCCTTTTTTGCAGTGAATATTTTCTCAAGTTATTAATAATGCTTTAAAACATAAAACCTGTTTTTATTATAAACAGCCCTCAAGAAATATTTTCTAGGTAAATCTATGTCTATATCTTTTATATATCATAGGAAATATTCATAAAATATTTAAAAATATACTGCCAAACTTTATTCCAGCACAAATGATTATAACAAATGAGAGAATGGAACTTCTGACAATTTCTTGTGCTCCTATTATCAGCTGTTTTTATTTTAAACTAGAAGGAAAATGTCAACTCTGTGACAAAACAATCTGGTAACATTTTTTCAAGAGCCTGAAGATTTCATATCCATTTAGCCTAATGATTCTTCTAAGAATCTAGTCTTAGGAAGTAAGAAATGTGAAAATAAAATTAAAACAGTCTGTACTGTGCTTTAAGCAAAATTATGATATTCCTTTACCAGGCAGAAGAAAATCCTAATATGGATTTTTCATAGTTATCTTTTTTTGTTTGTTTTTTAAACATTATCCACCTTCATGTTTTCACATTCAGGTATCCTCAGTCTACTGGAGCATGGAGAAGACTATACATTTTCTTTGCCTTGTGCATATGCCCGGTCAATTTTAACTGTTCCTTGGGTAGAACTGGGTGGCAAAGTCAATGTCAACTGTGCAAAAACTGGGTACTCAGCCAGCATCACTTTTCATACTAAGCCGTTTTATGGTGGCAAATTGCACCGGTAAGAATATTTTAGTGATATCTGGCTCTTATCAGTTTAATCTTGTATTATAACTCATTCATTTTCTGCTTTGTTTTTTGTGAAATGGGGTTGGATTTCTGTTCATGTTTATTTTTTTTAATATATTTCATCTTTGAAGGAATTCTGGAAATTATGATCTGATTTTAAAAATAGTGACAGATCTATCTACTCTAATAAACTAGAACTCCTAACAAATGGTATATTGTTTCTGGTCCCATTTCTGCTTTTTAAGCGATTCAGACTTGGACTGAGACTTTGGTAGAGATATATTGCTATAGATTAGGAAGAAAATATATTTACTATTCTATAAAGAATAATTCAAGAAGCACAGTGATGGAAATCAGTATCTTCAGGCACCAGTACTGAATAATGGCTTTGTTCTGATTCCATCTAAGAATGGGCCAGTTATTACACTCCTTTAATGGCTTGTTGGTCTCTTTAGCACTCGTTCAGATCGCCCAACTACATGAAGACAAGTTTTCTAACAGAATCCTCAAAAGAATACTCTGTTTTAGCTTTTGATGTCTATTCTGATTATTCTGAAGTAGGGATAGTTTTGTTTACAGTTTGTATTAAAGAATAACATATAAAGGTATGTAAGTTGATTTGGGGCCATTTCAAATAGTGTTTCTAGAACATTGGTGAATACATGAATTTATGTTTGATAGATACCTAGGAGTGGAATTGTTGGGTCATAGGAAATGAAAATTTGACTTTATTATTGCAAAAAGTTTTCTTACATGGTTATACCAGAATGTACTAGCTTCGTTCATGTATGAAACTTTCAGTGTGTATAGCATAGCTATTTTACTTCTTTACCAGACAGCTGGTACTGAACAGTCTTAGAAGTGGAAAGATTTATTGATTCCTAGGCATTGAATGAGCCTTTAAAAATACAAATTTCAAAATACTGAAGCACAGAATTAAAAAAGAAAAAATTACTCAAACAGAACCACTGGAGATTATAAAAATAGTTGTCCTTTATCCTTAGAGAAGGTGGTATTATGGTTCACATTTTGTGGATGATTTCCTGCCTTTGCTTTATGTTTAGTTGTGAGCTTTCCCATTCATAACTTTCCTGGTGGCTCAGCTGGTAAAGAATCCACCTTCAATGTGGGAGACCTAGGTTCAATCCCTGGGTTGGGAAGATCTCTTGGAGAAGGGAACGGCTACCCACTCCAGTATTCTAGCCTGGAGAATCTGTGGACTGTATAGTCCATGGGGTCGCAAAGAGTTGGACATGACTGAGCGGCTTTTACTTTCACTTTCCCATTCATAAGTTTTTTTGTTTCTAGTTGTGGCCCTCTCTTTTCTGCCTAGAGAAATTCCTTCGGCAATTATTGTAAAGCTGATTTGGTGGTGCTGAATTCTCTTAGCCTTTGCTTTTCTGTAAAGCTCTGAACAAGAGCCTTGCAGGTAGAGTTTTGTTGGCTGTAGGTTTTTCCTTCTCACCACTTTAATACATTGTGCCTGCAGAGGTACAATATATCCTAGCTTGCAAAGCTTCTACTGGAAAAAATTAGCTGATAACCATATTGAGATTCCTTGAATGTTATTTGTTGCTTTTCATATTTTCTCTTTGTCTTTAATTTTTGTCACTTTGATTAATATGTATCTCAGTGTGTTCTTCCTTGGGTTTATCCTGTATGGCACTCTGTGTCTCCTGGACTTGGGTCGTTATTTCCTTTCCCATATTAGAGAAGTTTTTTGTAATCTCTTCAAGTATTTTCTCAGGCCTTTTCTCTCCTTCTGTGCTGTGCTGTATTTAAAGTGAAGTCATTCAGTTGTGTCTGACTCTTTGCGACCCCATGGACTGTAGCATATCAGACTCCATCCATGGGATTTTCCAGGCAAGGGTACTGGAGTGTGTTGCCATTTCCTTCTCCAGAGAATCTTCCTGACCCAGAGATCGAACCCAGGTCTCCCATATTTGCAGGCAGACGCTTTACCATCTTAGCCACCAGGAGAGAAAGCCGACTAAGTGCTGTGTTTAGTCACTGTCATATCCGACTCTTTGTGACCCCACCAGGCTCCTCTGTCCCTGGGGATTCTCCAGGCAAGAGTACTGGAGTGGATTGCCATGCCTTCCTCCAGGGGATCTTCCCAACCCAGGGATCGAACCCAGGTCTCCTGTATTGCAGGCGGATTCTTTACCATCTGAAGCACTAGGGAAGCCCTATTCTCTTCTAGGACACGTCTCTTTCTGGGACCCCTATTACGCAAATGTTGGTGCATGTGATGTCCTAGAGGTCTCTTAAACTGTCTTCATTTCTCTTCATTATTTTATCTTTATTCTGCTCTGCAGCAGTGATTTCCACTACTCTGTCTTCCACCTCACTTATCTGTGCTTCTGCCTCATTTATTCTGCTGTTGATTCCTTCTAGTGTATTTTTCATTTCAGTTATTATGTTGTTCAACTCTGTTTGTCCTTTGTATCTTCCAGCTCTGTTAAACAATTCTTCTATCTTCTTATTTTGTGCCTCTCTTCTTTTTCTGAGGTCTTGGGTCATCTTTACTGTCTTTACTCTGAATTATTTTTTCAATAGATTGCCTATCTCCACTTAGTTATTCTTCTGGGGTTTTTTTGTTTGTATTTCTTTGGATACTTGGAGACTTTGATATGATAGTGATTCTGACAAGGGTGAGGTAATATCTTACTGTTTTTTGATTTGCATTTCTCTAATGGTTAGCAGTATTGAGCATCTTTTCATGTTCATGTTAGCCATCTGTATGCCATCTTTGGAAAACTGTCTATTTAGTTCTTTTGGCCACTTTTTGATTGGGTTGTTTGAGTTTTTTTGATACTGAGTTGTATGAGGTGTTTGTGTAATTTTGGATGTTAACCGCCCCCCCCCTTTTTATTGGAGGTTAATTGCTATACAATGTTGTGGTGTCAACACCTTATTGATCAAATCCTTTTCAAATATTTTCTCATGTTCCATAGTTTTTCTTTTCATTTTGTTGATGGTTTTGTTTGCTGTGCAAAAGCTTTTAAATTTAATTAGTTCCCATTCATTTATTTTTGGTTTTGTTTCTTGTACTAATCCAAGAAAATACTGCTACAAGTTAAGCTAAAAAGTGTTTCTCCTATGTTCTTCTCTAAAAGTTTATGGCTTTAGGTCTTTAAACCATTTTGAGTTTATTTTTGTATATAGTATGAGGGAAATACAGTAAGTGTGAGTTTCTTTCTTCTTAAAGATACAGTCTTGTCCACCCTGTCAAATTATAGCTTTTCCCAATGATATTTTGATCTGCTACTGGTTAACTTCTATATGAGCCCTTGGATTTGATATTTTGGGACCTTTGTACAATTGATACTCCCTTTTTCCTCTAGGATAACCTTTCAGAAGTTTGAAAACAGCCATTGTGTACTCTATTCATGTTTAATAAATTGAGAGTTACACCTACATAATGACTGTATGTATAGAACTTCTCCAGGGAGAGATCTTTAATATTATAAGGTTTTTAATAGATAGTTATTAAAGACTTTCCTTTATTCATATTATTCAAGGTGTTGTTCTCCAGTGAATTCTTGCGTTTTATGAGTGTTGATCAATGAATAAAGACTTTCCACATTCACTTAACTGAACTTGTACCTGCTCTATGAATTCTCTGATACTCATCAAGAGTCTCCTGTTAAAGACTTCTTTCCATTCATTATGTATATAGGATTACTCCCCAATATGAATTGTCTTCTGTACATTGAGGCCAGAGCTCCAGCTAAAGGGTCTCCTACATTGATTTCAAAAATAGCATTTCCTCCTAGGAGTTATCTGATGTCAGTTAAGGTAGAGCTCTGGCTAAAGTCTACATTTACTGGCCATTTATTACAATTACTACATTTGTAGGGTCCTTCTCCAGTGTAAATTACCTGAGTCAAGTAGTGATGAAGGACTTTCTCACATANACCATTTCTGTCCTTTATTGAGCCCATCTTTGCATGAAATGTTCCCTTGGTATCTCTAATTTTCTTGAAGAGATCTCTAGTCTTTCCCATTCTGTTCTTTTCCTCTATTTCTTTGCACTGATTGCTGAGGAAGGCTTTCTTATTCCTTCTTGCTGTTCTTTGGAACTCTGCATTCCGATGCTTATATCTTTCCTTTTCTCCTTTGCTTTTCGCTCCTCTTCTTTTCACAGTTATTTGTAAGGCCTCCCCAGACAGCCATTTTGTTTTTTTGCATTTCTTTTCCATGGGGATGGGCTTGATCCCTGTCTCCTGTACAATGTCACGAACCTCCATCTATAGCTCATGAGGCACTCTGTCTATCAGATCTAGTCCCTTAAATCTATTTCTCACTTCCACTGTATAATCATAAGGGATTTGACTTAGGTCATACCTGAATGGTCTAGTGGTTTTCCCTACTTTCTTCAATTTAAGTCTGAATTTGGTAATAAGGAGTTCATGATCTGAGCCACAGTCAGCTCCTGGTCTTGTTTTGTTGACTGTATAGAGCTTCTCCATCTTTGGCTGCAAAGAATATAATCAATCTGATTTCAGTGTTGACCATCTGGTGATGTCCATGTGTAGAGTCTTCTCTTGTGTTGTTGGAAGAGGGTGTTTGCTATGACCAGTGCATTTTCTTGGCAAAATTCTATTAGTCTTTGCCCTGCTTCATTCTGCATTCCAAGGCCAAATTTGCCTGTTACTTCAGGTGTTTCTTGACTTCCTACTTTAGCATTCCAGTCCCCTATAATGAAAAGGACATCTTTTTCGGGTGTTAGTTCTAAAAGGTCTTGTAGGTCTTCATAGAACCATTCAACTTCGGCTTCTTCAGTGTTACTGGTTGGGGCATAGACTTGGATAACTGTGATATTGAATGGTTTGCCTTGGAGACAAACAGAGATCATTCTGTCATTTTTGAGATTGAATCCAAGTACTGCATTTCGGACTCTTTTGTTAATCATGAAGGCTACTCCATTTCTTCTGAGGGATTCCTGCCCACAGTAGTAGATATAATGGTCATCTGAGTTAAATTCACCCATTCCAGTCCATTTTAGTTCACTGATTCCTAGAATGTCGACGTTCACTCTTGCCATCTCTTGTTTGACCACTTCCAATTTGCCTTGATTCATGGACCTGACATTCCAGGTTCCTATGCAATACTGCTCTTTACAGCATCGGATCTCACTTCTATTGCCAGTCACATCCACAACTGGGTATTGTTTTTGCTTTGGCTCCATCCCTTCATTCTTTCTGGAGTTATTTCTCCACTGATCTCCAGTAGCATATTGGGCACCTACTGACCTGGGGAGTTCCTCTTTCAGTATCCTATCATTTTGCCTTTTCATACTGTTCATGGGGTTCTCAAGGCAAGAATACTGAAGTGGTTTGCCATTCCCTTCTCCAGTGGACCACATTCTGTCAAATAATGTTAATTAACATTCTGTCAATAAGTGTTAATTAACCTTATTGTGGTAATTATTTCACAATAGATACATGTATCAAGCCATCACATTATGTATTTTTAACTTACACAATGTTATATATCAATTATATCTTAATAACACTAGTGGAAGAGATGGGAAAGTTTTAGAATTTTTTGAAGCCATTTAAAAGGGAGGAAATTTCATTCACATAAAAATCACTTGGAACAGTTTCATAATTTTATATCTCAGATTATTGCCTTTTATTTTTCACTCAACTGTACATTTGAAAAGATAAACCTTTAGCTATTATGGTTGGAACTATTATTGTTGGAGTTATGCATGCAGAAATATGCACTCAAAGAGTGCAGAAGGTACAAAATTAAAAGTGAAAACCTCCTAGTTCTATTCTTCAGAGATATTATATTTGATTATGTCCATTTCTAGTTCTCATGGTTATTCACACTACATGCATATTGTTTATTTACCTCAGAAAGGGCACACATTTTGAAAGCTTATTAAAAGCTTGATTTGTGTACAGAATGGTATGGCATATTGTGTTACTTTTACCAGGACCTGTTGCCCCCATCATAGCTTTTAGAAGCAGACTTTAATGACATTTTCAGCAGAGAGCTCTAAAGTGTTGATATTTAATGTAAAAGTTACCTAGTACAACTATGAAGAGCTTCACTGCAACCATTATCAAACAGACATTAAAATATCTATGTAAATTATATTTGAATAAATTTCACGCTTTGTAAAAATCTAAAGAATTTTTTAAATTGATGTGCTGTTACATTTCAAGAAATAAATTTGCACTTTGGACCAGATTTATCAGAATTTATAGAGGCTATATTGTGGCATAAATGAATGCACTATAAATGCTGGGGAAACAAAAAGGAAAAAAAAATATGTGCTTGTGCGTGCTCAGTCACTCAGTCGTGTCTGACTCTTTGTGACCCCACGGACTGCAGCATGCCAGGCCTCCCTGTCCATCACAGACTCCCGCAGTTTACTCAGACTCACGTCCATTGAGTTGATGATGCCATCCAACCATCTCATCCTCTGTCATCACCTTCTCCTCCCTCCTTAAGAATACTGGAGTGGGGTGCTATTTCTTCCTCCAGGGACTTCCAAACCAGGGATCAAACCCATGTCTTCTACATTATATGTGGATTCTTTACACTGAGTCATTGGGAAACCCCTCTCCCCCCCAAAAAACCTAAGAATGGGTAAATTCCCATTGGACATCCTGTTACCCATTTATTATTCTGAGATAACTAGGAAAGCATTTGTTAACACTGTCTACTCTTCCTTTTCAATAAATAATGATAATAAATAAATATTTCAATCAGAGCATGCTCTTCCAACTTTACAGTCATTAGAAGAAAGAATTCAGATAAGAGAAAAGACAGATTCTATAACTAATTATGGTGCCATAGTTAGCAATCAATTAAATCAAGTCTCTGTGCAAACGTTAATTGTTGGCTTACTGTTGTGTTAAACTCCTCTCATCTATGAAAATGGAACTGGTTGATAAACTTATTTTATTTTGAAACTAACATAGACAGTAACTGAACTCGGCCAAGATTTCTCATAAGCAGAATAGAATATCGTAGGTGATTATCTTATGATACTATCAAATAGCAGGCAATCGCACTTCTGTAGATTATCTTTTTCCCCCCATTTTTTTAATTGAAAAAAAAAGAGCACTTTATAATTCTTGAGCTGGTAAAGATAATACACACACCATCATCTCTATCATTGACAAAAGTTCTTTCCAATTAGTCAGTGTGATATTATATGCCTGAAGTCAAACTGTGGGAGTATCTACCAATCAGGTGAATTGTAGAGAGAAGCACACTCTAGATGTCTCTTGTTGCCTCTGACTTAAGAAGAGGTTCCTTGATCTCAGCATTCTGCAGAACATTGTTCAGAACGACCAGCATTTCTCTCTACTTATGGTTTATATATAAGTTATAATGGCAGGTTACTGATATCGAGCAAGATGGCTAAATTCATGTGTCAACTTGGTTAAACTACGGTGCTCAACTTTTGGTCAAACACTAGTTGAGATGTTGTCTTTTTTAGATGTGATGAACATTTACAGTCAGGAAATTAAGAAGAGCGGGTTATCCTCTAGATTATCCTGGATGGACTTTGTCCAATCAGCTAGAGTCAAGAGCAAGGTCTTGACAGAAGGCATTCTGTCTCAAGACTGCAACCCTCCCTGAGTTTCCACCATGCTGGCCTACACTACAGGAGTTGCCAGCATCCACAATCCCAAAACTCAATTATTTAAAAATAAGTATCACTCTGTAGATAGGTAGATAGACCATGGATGTGCTTAATCACTCAGTCATGTCTGATTCTTTGCAACCCCATGGACTGTAGCCTGCCAGACTCCTCTGTCCATGGAATTCTCCAGGCAAAAATACTGGAGTGGGTTGCCATGCCCACTTCCAGGGGATCATCCCAACCCAAGGATTGAACCCAGGTCTTCTGCATTGCAGGCAGATTCTTTACCATCTGAGCTTATTGGTTCATTTCTCTGGAGACCCTTGATTAATACAATAAATTGATAAGGACATTTGTTCCATAAAGAGCTGATAAGGGAGCTGAGAAAAAACTAAAGGGGGATTTACTAAGCACAGTATTGTGAAGACATTGCTTGGGTGGGAAAAGGTGTAGCATTTAAGGTTATACCAACTCTTTTACTTTGTGTGTGTGTGTGTGTGTTTTCCAGATGGAGAGACATGTACCATTCCATCCCTGTGAGTCAGGGCTTCTCTGATGGCTGAGATGGTAGAGAATCTACCTGCAACATAAGAGACTAGGTTCAATCTCTGGGTCGGGAAGATCCCCTGGAGAAGGAAATGGCAACCCACTTTAGTATTCTTGCCTGGAGAACTCCATGAACAGAGAAGCCTGGAGGGTTACAGTCCACGGGATCACACAGAGCTGGACATGACTAAAGCAATGTAGCACGCATGCATCCCCGTGAGTCAGCTACTAACATCTGGCCAGAGGCTGTGAGGAGGGATGGAGGCACGGGGAAAGAGAAGCCTCAGAACTCTATCAGCCAAGACAATCTTTAACAAGACATGGCTATCTGAGAATCACACATTTCAACTCCATAAAAACATAACTATATTTTGTGCCCTTGAACCTCTTACTTTGCATTCCAGCCTCAGTCTGCACACCCTATATCCACCCAGCCTAAGTGATCTAGGGAAAGCCCTTTGAAAAAAGTTTAATCTTGCTCAACAGAGCAAAGGAGTGAAAGAATGCATGGTAGAAATAGAGACACAGATGTAGAGGTCAAACATATGGACACCAAGAGGGGAAGAAGAGGGTGGATGAACTGGGGGAATGGGACTGACATATCCTCTGGAGAAGGGCACGGCAACCCACTTCAGGATTCTTCCCTGGAGAATCCCATGGACAGAGGAGCCTGGCAGGTGACAGTCCACAGCATCTTACAGAGTCAGACACAACTAACGCCACTTAGCACGCATAGCATGTGTATGCGCTGCTGCTGCTGCTGCTAAGTCGCTTCAGTCGACCCCACAGACGGCAGCCCACCAGGCTCCCCCAGCCCTGGAATTCTCTAGGCAAGAACACTGGAGTGGGTTGCCATCTCCTCCAATGCACAAAAGTGAAAAGTGAAAGTGAAGTTGCTCAGTCGTGTCCGACACTACTATGCATAAAAGCGATAATGAGAACCTACTGTATAGCACAGGGGACTCTACTCAATGCTCCATGGTGATCTAAATAGGCAGGAAATCCAAAAAAGAGGGGATATATCGGAGAAGGCAATGGCACCCCACTCCAGCACTCTTGCCTGGAAAATCCCATGGATGGAGGAACCTGGTAGGCTGCAGTCCACGGGGTCGCTAAGAGTCTGACACGACTGAGCAACTTCACTTTCACTTTTCACTTTCATGCACTGGAGAAGGAAATGGCAACCCACTCCAGTGTTCTTGCCTGGAGAATCCCAGGGACGGGGGAGCCTGGTGGGCTGCCGTCTGTGGGGTCGACTGAAGCGACTTAGCAGCAGCAGCAGCAGCGCATACACATGCTATGCGTGCTAAGTGGCGTTAGTTGTGTCTGACTCTGTAAGATGCTGTGGACTGTCACCTGCCAGGCTCCTCTGTCCATGGGATTCTCCAGGGAAGAATCCTGNGCAGAGTCGGCCACGCCTGCAGCGCCTCAGCAGCAGCAGCAGCATATGTACAGAGGATGCACTTTGCTGTGCAGCAGAAACTAACACGACATGGTAAAGCAACTGTGCAGAGGCGCTTCAGGCGTGGCCGACTCTGCGCGACCCCACAGACGGCAGCCCCCCAGGCTCCCCCGTCCCTGGGACTCTCCAGGCAAGAACACTGGAGTGGGCTGCCATTGCCTTCTCCAATGCATGAAAGTGAAAAGTGAAAGGGAAGTCG
>SJYW01026910.1:3793-17665 GCA_006410735.1 Raphicerus campestris
TACATTGACATGAATCAGCCACAGGCGTACACGAGCTCCCAATCCTGTATTTTTGCTTTTATTTCCAGTATTCTGGGAGGTGGATTGTAGAGGATCCTGCTGTGATTTATGTCGGAGAGTGTTTTGCCTGTGTTCTCCTCTAGGAGTTTTATAGTTTCTGGTCTTGCGTTTAGATCTTTAATCCATTTTGAGTTTATTTTTGTGTGTAGTGTTAGAAAGTGATCAGAAGCAGAGATGAATATGATATCTTCCAATCCTGCAGTATTTGGTTTTTAATTTAGATGACTGAAATAAAGATTATTTATAGTAATCCAAACAAACAGGCAAACAAAGAAACATTTTATCCAAGAATGTTTGTCCTATAGGGCAAAGTGGGAATGTTTATTTTAAAATTTACATCACAGCACAATGGTACTCTNAGTATTTGGTTTTTAATTTAGATGACTGAAATAAAGATTATTTATAGTAATCCAAACAAACAGGCAAACAAAAAAAACATTTTATCCAAGAATGTTTGTCCTATAGGGCAAAGTGGGAATGTTTATTTTAAAATTTCATAGAGTACCATTGTGCTGTGATGTAAATAATTTGCACTTCGGGCTAAAGGGAGGGTCTCTTTACCACATCTTCAACCAATTAATTACTTAATTTTAAAAAATCTTGAAATAAGTTTGGAAATATGAATGCATTATTAACCAAAAAAATATTATTTTTTGTTTTTTATAACATAATTTAAACTTGTTAAGCTTATTTAACTTACATAAAGGCTTTGTTCATGATATGTGTTCTGAAGTATGGAGGGGATTCTAGTTCAACCAGTAGCTTTGCCTAAACTGAAGAAAGTGAAAGCATTCTCAAAAATAATATTGCCAGAGACTAAACTGTTAACTTCCACTTCAGCTGGCAGATCCTGTATTTTATTGTTCTCAGTGTACTAAGGCACAATTGTGTAACTGCGTTCCCTCTGGAACCTCTATAAAAATAGATGCCTATCTTAAAAAGCTGTCTAAGGAAGCAGACTTTTAAGTAAACAATATGATAACTTGTCTTAAGGCTAATCAGAGTTTTCAAATATCTGAAAAGAGTGGCTGAACTGAATTTTTAGTTACTGTTTCTTTAAGTGAAACAAATATTAAATCTTTTGAAATGTAAAATAATATAGCTTATTTGAGATTTATAATTACAAAGTATTGAAATTATGTATGTATATCTCAAGTCTCCTTTTAAGTATCTCTAGCACACACCATAAGCTAATGGACAATTCATTTATGAATGTGTGGAATCACAAATAAGTTAGTAAACACAGAAAGCATTTTGAGAAGCACTCAAATATAATAGATATGTAGATAATGACACATTTCAACTGCGAGTTTACAATAGTTATCTTCCAAGCAAAGTGGAAAGCTTGATTGAGCAAAAGATAAAGTTAATACTATCTAATAAGAACAGACCATTATAGATCAGTGAAACTGCAAAACAGAGTTATAAGACAAGGGGCAAGCCACATTATCTAAATTAACATTTTTCCAGCTCGAACAAGAAGGGCCACTGTAGGCAAGCAAGAACTAAATAGTATGGCCTGCATTTAGTCAACCTGAAGTAATTATTAATTTATGGTTGTCTGTGATTTTAATGAAAATGAAAGCTATGAGGAAAGAATTGAGAGAGATAATGTGCCGTGAAATTGAGTTTCATTTACTTAGGGGCCACCTTTTCCTTTTTTTGTTGTTGTTAAAGGAAAGAAAGTTAATGCAAGATGTCCACATTAAAATTTCACTAGGATTATGTAACCACCTGGTTAACTGGTAATCATTACATTCAAGACAGAGTTAATGCAAAAAGAAATTGAAGACTGAATTTAGAGACTATTGGCAAGGGCAGAGTAAAAAATCACCAATGGGCTGCAATTAATGTCACATTTATAATTATTGTCTTTATAAATATGAAGAATTCAATAGCTATTTCATCAGGCATTTTATTCTTATCGTCATCATGAAATGCCCCTTTTCGTGATGCCATTGCTGAGAAGAATATATGTTAAGAGTAAGGAGGAAGCCACAGGAGGCAAAACAAATCATCAAAATGCAACCTCTTTCTTTGACCTCAAACAAAGTGTTTCTAAATGGTCATAAGAATGACAAGTCTTCCTGAGAGTAACAGGCATGTCTAGTGTAATAGTGTGGAAAGAACAACAGTTCATGAATTGAATTTTGTAGCTTTCCACTACAAACATAGCAACTCTGTTTCAAGAAATATCTGCCATGAGAAGTCAAATGATAGGTGTAAATCCCTCTTAAGAATTGTAATAGGAAAAATAAAACTCAATGGCTTTTCAACCTTTTTTCCTTTCATGAAAGAAAAGCTTATTTTCTGATAGTTTATTTTTCAGTGTTAAGGAATAATTAGAAAATAGTCTCAAATTGCGATAATGTCAATATTCCCATCTTAGACCTGAAAGGTTATCTTTGCTCTAGAAAATCTTAGGTGAAGTTCATGGAATGGAATGTATACATGACGTTTCATTGTGAAACGATTATTATAAATATATTTTACCACATATATGTTATGTCTTTTAATTAGGCATTTATTCAGTGTTTGACATTGTGCTAAAGTGTTGAATACAAAATTAAATAAGCATTACCTCTATTATTGCTGACTTCCCTGGTGGCTCAGACGGTAAAGCGTCTGTCCACAATGCAAGAGACCGGGGTTTAAGCCCTGGGTTGGGAAGATCCCCTGGAGAAGGAAATGGCAATCCACTCTAGAACTTTTGCCTAGAAAATCTGCCATAGACAGAGGAACCTGGTAGGCTACAGTCTATGGGGTAAGAAAGAGTCGGACACAACTTCACTTTCACCTCTATTAATAAGGAGCCTGTACTCCATTAAGTCACGTCAGTCGTGTCTGACTCTGTTTGACCTTATGGACTAGAGGACAAGGCTCCTCTGTCCACAGGAGGATTTCCCAGGCAAGAATCCTGGAGTGAGTTGCCATGTCCTCCTCCAGGGGATCTTCTTTACCTAGGGGCTGAACCTCGGTTTTCTGCATTGCAGGCAGAATCTTTACCACTGAGACACCAGGGCAGCCCATTAAGAAGCCTGCATGTATACAGATTATTCAGTGCTGCATATGGTGCTCTCTCTCACTGCAGGCAGATTCTTTATCATCTGATCCACCAGGGAAGCCCAAAGGACTAAATGAAACTTAGTAAATGCAGAATATTGTTTTCTGAGGTGAGAGGAAAGGATTTATGTAAGTATGAGCAATTGAAAAGCACACAATTGGATCTCTAGGAGGACAGAGCAATTGAGGATATTTAAAGAAGACAGTAGAGAATGAATGTTTATTTCTAAATGAAAGAAGTGGAATTCAGATTAGTATCCTCCAAGAATTAACAAGTGAAAGTGAAAGTCCTGATCACTCAGTCTTGTCTGACTGTTTGTGACCCCATAAACTGTAGCCTGCCAGGCTCCTCTGTCCATGGAATTTTCCAGGCAAGAATATTGGAATGGGTTGCCATTCCCTTTTCCATGGGATCTTCCTGACCCAGGGATCAAACTCAGGTCTCCTGCATTGCAGACAGTATTGCCAAAGACCTATGATATTTTGAATAATACTTACTAAAGTATTAATAAAGCTACAGTAGCAAATGAATTCTGGAATTTGAGAAATAGCTATAAAGCAGCTGGATTTAAGTGGAGCTAGGAAGAGATGGGTTATAAATTTCCTTTCGTGTGAAAAGAAAGGAAATATTAGCCATTTCTTGTTTGTTTTATGTAAATTATCTACTGGGATTAAAGTGCAGGGAGAGCAATGTGAAGGCAAAAGCCAACAAATACTTTTACTCTGTGAAGCCAAGACAACTTTGTTTCCTCAAATAGCCTGTGTGTTCAGTTGCTCAGCTGTGTCTGACTCCTTTCTGACCCCATGGACTGTAGCCTGCCAGGCTCCTATTCAGAAATCCTAAGGGGATTTCCCCGGCAAGAAAATGGGAGTGGGTAGCCATTTCCTCCTCAGTGGACCTTCTCTTCCCAGGGGTCAAACCCATTTCTCCTTCAGCCCTTTCATTTGCAGGCAGATTCTATACCACTGAGCCATGGGAAACAGATGGAGAAACAGTGGAAACAGTGTCAGACTTCATTTTGGGGGGCCTCCAAAATCACTGCAGATGGTAATTGCAGCCATGAAATTAAAAGAACCTTACTCCTTCGAAGAAAAGTTATGACCAACCTAGATAGCATATTGAAAAGCAGAGACATTACTTTGCCGACTAAGGTCCGTCTAGTCAAGGCTATGGTTTTTCCAGTATTCATGTATGGATGTGAGAGTTGGACCATGAAGAAGGCTGAGTGCCGAAGAATTGATGCTTTTGAACTGTGGTGTTGGAGAAGACTTTTGAGAGTCCCTTGGACTGCAAGGAGATCCAACCAGTCCATTCTGAAGGAGAACAACTCTGGGATTTCTTCGGAAGGAATGATGCTAAAGCTGAAACTCCAGTACTTTGGCCACTTCATGTGAAGAGTTGACTCACTGGAAAAGACTCTGATGCTGGGAGGGATTGAGGGCAGGAGGAGAAGGGGACGACAGAGGATGAGATGGCTGGATGGCATCACTGACTTGATGGACGGGAGTTTGAGTGAACTCCAGGAGTTGGTGATGGACAGGGAGGCCTGGCATGCTGCGATTCAAGGGGTCGCGAAGAATTGGACACGACTGAGCCACCTGGGAATCCTTCAAACAACCTGCTGCTGCTGCTGCTGCTGCTGCCAAGTTGCTTCAGTCGTGTCTGTCTCTGTGCGACCCCACAGACAGCAGCCCACCAGGCTCCCCCGTCCCTGGGATTCTCCAGGCAAGAACACTGGCGTGGGTTGCCATTTCCTTCTCCAACCCGTGAAAGTGAAGTCGCTCAGTCATGTCCGACTCTTAGTATCCCCACAGACTGCAGCCTGCTCATTTTGAACATGTCCTTATTGAAAACTTTCTTAGGATTCCCTCTCAAAGCAAGAACTCTCTCTCTCTCTCTCTCTCTCTGGGCTTTCTTTCTGAAAATATATCAATTTTGTTCGTTAGTGGCACATAAGGTCTTTCCAAGTTCCAGCCATGTTTTATTCATTTTAAGGTATGGACCCATTTTTATTATTTAAAATAAGTGTGCAATACATGCAGGCCGAGTGCTGAAACTACAGAAACCATATCATAAAATAAAATGTAAAGGTCAGTAGAAAATGCCTAGGCATTTCTACGGATTTGGAACACTCATGACTCATCTTAAACATGACTCATCTTAAAATAAAAATGAAGAGCTGTCATAATTCTTTAAAGACTAAGTACATCTGTCCATCTATGAGAGCATCATTGACTGGGAAGGGCAAACATTTCTAATAGACATTCTCCAAAATATTAATACATTTGCTATTATTTCCATCATTCCACAAGG
Organism: Raphicerus campestris; assembly: GCA_006410735.1. Lineage (NCBI taxonomy): Eukaryota > Metazoa > Chordata > Mammalia > Artiodactyla > Bovidae > Raphicerus > Raphicerus campestris. Next base: position 9,231 of record SJYW01026910.1, read on the forward strand.
TTTTATCAATAACATAGAATATAAAGCCTTTTCAATGAGAAAAATTACTAAAAAAGCAGTAATTTTGAAGATAGATTGAATAATTTGTCAGGAAATGATAGGACTGATTTGCATTAGCACTGTGCATTTTCTTTAGACTACTTCCCTATTGAGGAGAAAGAAATAATGTCTGTGTTGTTTTAATCATCAATAGGTCATATCTTAACATAAATTTAATGTTTATTTTCACACAATGATAAATGGAAAGTAATTCTTACACTGTTATGTATTTCAGTCCAAGAGAAGATCTATTTCATGTTCCTGAGTCAAAGTGTAGAAATCTGATGTATCTGCAGAAATTTAAAAAAGTGGTCTGCAGCAGTAATTTTGTTTTTCATTCTTATATTCCATTATGAATACTTCCAAAAGGATTTCCCCTCTGGATTTGCCTACCTGCTAGAGTTCAAACACCTCTTAAACAAAGTGGTAATAAAAACCTTTAATAAGTGCCAGCCTTGCTGAGTGAGGAATCATTAGTGTAGAGGTGCAGAAATACACACTTTTCTTATTTGTAGAAAAGTGTTAGGAAAGCAGAGTGTGGAAATAAGAGTCATCAAAATGCAAATATAATAAGCCATTTAAATAAGCAAATGTCACAGTAATATTGTGCACTAAATCTTCTTTTCCCTAGCCTCCCTCAAAGTAGAGATTTCATTTCTTCTTCTATCTTAATAGACATTCTTATTTACTTTAGAATCTGTTGAAATGCTTCTGCCTTAGCAAGGTTCCCATGTGAATAAATTGCAGAGTTTGATCTTCTAACTCTGATAATTTCTTATTTATTTTACAGATATCTCTTAAAGGGGGCAGGGATTTTACTCTTGCTATTGGCTTTATTAATAGATACCTATCTTACAGAGTCTTGAGGGAAACAGAAGCATGACACTTGAAATTAAACAGTTTAAGAAAAGTGATTTTTACTAGGTCCACCAGGTCAGAGGTAAGAAATAGAATTAACATGATAGCTCTAAATCCTTCTGGATATAATAAAATAAAATTAAATAAAATTTCTAAATCAAATAGCAGTATTTTATCACCTTCATAATCTCAGTTAACTTTTCATTTCATGTAAATGGTTGGTGCACAGAACATGATGCTTAAAATAATAACCTACATAGTTCAGTTCAGTTCAGTCACTCAGTCGTGTCCAACTCTTTGAGACCCCATGAATTGCAGCACGCCAGGGCTCCCTGTCCATCACCAACTCCTGGAGTCCACCCAAACCCATGTCCATCAAGTCGGTGATGCCATCCAACCATCTTATCCTCTGTCGTTCCCTTGTCCTGCCNTCGTGTCCAACTCTTTGAGATCCCATGAATTGCAGCACGCCAGGGCTCCCTGTCCATCACCACCTCCTGGAGTCCACCCAAACCCATGTCCATCAAGTCGGTGATGCCATCCAACCATCTTATCCTCTGTCGTTTCCTTGTCCTGCCCTCAATCTTTTCCAGCATCAGGGTCTTTTCAAATGTCAGCTCTTTGCATCAGGTGGCCAAAGATATATAACCCACATAACTGTTTATCAAAATAAAGAGAGATCATTGTTCCTATTGGAGAAGGAAATGACAACCCACTCCAATATTCTTGCCTGCAGAATCCCATGGACAGAGGAACCTGGTGGGCTACAGTCCATGGAGTCACAAGAGTCAGACACGAGTTAGCAACTAAACCACCACCATTGCTCCTATTAAAGCAAGGGATAGAGAGATCTGAAAGTAAACAGTGAAGTTAAAAAAGCTTGAAAGATGTTTTAAAAGATATTTGCCACTGAGATACAGATCTGGTTGTGTGTATTAGGAATCAATTTATAAAAAGTCCTGAGGTAGAAACACATATCTGAGAAGAAATTATTTTTTATAGATATAACTCATGGAAATACATAATTTTTTCTTAGGCCTGAATGGTAACTTCTTACTAGTAATTTCTAACAGGGTACAGAAAGATATTACTCTTCCTTTTTGTATGTAAAATGATAGAGAGAGATGTACTAGAAAGGTAGATTTGTGTTTGAAAGCAACACACTTCTCAATTGCTATGATTTTAAGATAATATTTATGCCCCCTCTCATTTGATTAGGATATAAAATTATGAACACCAGAGTTATGAATTGGATTCTTATGTAATTTTTATTGATTATTATGCAAAACATTTTTTAATTCTCAGAATAATTTTCTGATATAGATATTACAATTATTTTTTCCAATTTATGGAAGAAAAATACTCAGATTAGTAACATTTTAAAATTTGAATTATGTTTTAAAATTACTCAGTGAAAGAGCTAGAATATGAAACTATGCTGTCCAGTATGAACCTATGTCAGAGAAGGCAATGGCAACCCACTCCAATAATTTTGCCTGGCAGATCCCATGGATGGAGGAGCCTGGTAGGCTGCAGTCCATGGGGTTGCTAAGAGTCGGACATGACTGAGTGACTTCACTTTCACTTTTCACTTTCATGCACTGGAGAAGGAAATGGCAACCCACTCCAGTGTCCTTGCCTGGAGAATCCCAGGGATGGGGGAGCTTGGTGGGCTGCCATCTATGTATGGGGTCGCACAGAGTCGGGCACGACTGAAAAGACTTAGCAGCAGCAGCATGAACCTGTATTGTCCAATGTGATATCCAACCTCTTGACTAGAACTATACAGCTACTGCTACCAAAAACAAATNCATCTATGTATGGGGTCGCACAGAGTCGGGCACGACTGAAAAGACTTAGCAGCAGCAGCATGAACCTGTATTGTCCAATGTGATATCCAACCTCTTGACTAGAACTATACAGCTACTGCTACCAAAAACAAATCTAAAAACAATAAAATTTTAATAGTGCTATAAAAGATAGAACTAGGGTAAATTAAGCTATAAAGTATTAAAAATTAACAAAACATGTTGGTGGCTATATTTTCCAGCAATTCAACTGACAAATAAGAGCTGAAAAACAGTGGTTTAAAAAAGATAGTGGCTTAAAGAAGACAGCAATTTTTATTTATTTTTCTCTGGTACAATAAGTGGAAATGTAAACAGTCCAGCACTGATATGAAGGCTCTCCTGGCTGACCTCATAGATGTTCTCAATGCCTTCAGTCTTTTGTCTCTCTATAATGCCTGATGCCTGGATTTTACATTCAGTCTGTGGTTACAATATGGAAGCTCAAACAATTACATCCATGTTCCAAGTAAGAAGGATTAAAACCAAAAAGGAAGTAGATGGACTAAAGCTACCTGTCAGTTAAGTCATATATCTTTAAAAGGAGTTATCTAGGAAGTCCCTATTAAAACCTTAACCAATATCACCCAAATAAGAAGTTGGTCACATGGCCTCCTCTGTCTATAATGATAGGAGTCAAGATTTTTCAGGGGGGCATGTTTCTTATTCACTAGCACCAAAAAAGTTGTGTTGGTGAAGAAGGAGGACTGAATGCCTGTCTTGAAAATAATCAACAGAATCTTTCTAACTTTAACAATTATTTGTAAATGATGAAAGTAAAGAGGAGAGTGAAAAAGTTGGCTTAAAGCTCAACATTCAGAAAACGAAGATCATGGCATCTGATCCCATCACTTCATGGGAAATAGATGGGGAAACAGTGGAAACAGTGTCAGACTTTANAAAAACTATATGTAAATATGTGTGTGTGTATGTATATGTATATATGTACATATGTATATGTATATATATATATGCATATACATATATAAAACTGTGTATTTGTATGTTTCAAGTCATTTTTTTCCTCCTTAGGTAAGACCCAACAAATCATGCATTTCCTTGTATTTTAAATATAGTGTAAAGAATGAACTATAAGGAAATCTAAATTCTTACAAAAGAAAAATTCTGTAAAGGCTATCCTACATCCAGAAAAAGACAACTTTCCTCAGGATTCGCCAATTCTTGATTTCTCCAGCAGGATCCTGGTCTGACTGTCTGGGAAATCAGGAGGACATAGCAGAGTGATGGCCAATTCAATGTGGGATCACAGAGAAAAAGACACATTAGCTCTTTAATTTTATTATTATTGTTATCATATTTTAAAAACTCAGGAAGCACTAAATTTGAATATAATAAACACACAATTTATAGTAGAGTCAACACATACACATTCTGTCTTCGACTTAATAAATTGTCGCTGAAATTATTTTGATGCACACGGTGTTAACCACCTCATGTCTCTTCTGGTTCTTTTGTTTGGGAAGAAGTTAACTTTGGATAGCTTAAGTANAGTAGAGTCAACACATACACATTCTGTCTTCGACTTAATAAATTGTCGCTGAAATTATTTTGATGCACACGGTGTTAACCACCTCATGTCTCTTCTGGTTCTTTTGTTTGGGAAGAAGTTAACTTTGGATAGCTTAAGTAAACAGATAACTTATGAGAAAATTATGAGCATAAATGAAGGCAAAGATGAGTGGGAAAGTTTGAGAAGTACTGAAATCAAGACAAGTTCACGGAACTGAGGGACATGACTTTAAGACGATATTCACCCCCCAAATCTCCAGTTTTTGTTATTATTATTGCAAGATAGTTGAATTGTGTGTGTGTGTCTGTGTGTGTGTGTGTGTGTGCATGTGCGTGTGCTCTGGATCACTCAGTCATGTCCAATTATTTTGCAACTTCCTGTACTATAGCCCACCATGCTTTTCTGTCCATGGCATTTCCCAGGCAAGAATACTGGAATGAGTTGCTATTTCCTCCTCCAGGGGATCTTCTGGACCTAGAGACTGAACCCACATCTCCTGTGTCTCCTGCAATGGCAGGCAGATCCTTTACAGCTGATCCACCTAAGAAGACCCTATAGTTGACATACAGTGTATTAGTTTTAGGTGTTCAGTAAGATGGTTCATAAGTTTGGGTAAACTCCGGGAGTTGGTGATGGACAGGGAGGCCTGGCCTCCTGTGATTCATGGGGTTGCAGAGTTGGACACGCATGAGTGACTGAACTGAACTGAAGGTGGTTCAACTATATATATATATATATATATGTATATATATGAGTTTCCCTGGTGGCTCAGTGGTAAAAAAAAATCTGCCTGCTAATGCAGGAGACACAGATACGACCCTTGGGTTAGGCAAATCCCCTGGAGAAAGAAATGGCAACCTACTCTGTTACCCTTGCCTGGGAAATCCCACGAACAGAGAAGCTTGACAGGTTACAGAACATGGGTTCGCAAAAGAGTCAGACACGAATTGGTGACTAAACAACAACTATATATATATATATATTCTGTTTTTTTTACATTCTCTTCCATTATAGACTATTAAAAAATATGGAGTATAAGTCCCTATGCTATACAGTAGTTTCTTATTGGTTATCTATTTTATATATAGTAGTGTACATATTTTAACTCCAAACTCCTAGTTTATCCTCCAAATTTGATAACCATAAGTTTGTTTTCTATGTCTGTGAGTCTCTTTCTGTTTTGTAAGTAAGTTCATTTGTACTTTTTTTTAAGATTCCACATTCAAGTGCTATTATATGATGTTTGTCTTTCTCTGGCTTACTTCACTTTATATGATAATCTGTAGAAAATTTCAGTTCCAGGAAGACAGAAGCCAATTAGCTTATTGAGCATCACTTCTTGGTATGGATAATCACTGGGACTGGCAAAAAGTCCAGACCATGACCCATGGAAGACAAATGGTTTTCCAATACAAATTCACTCACTTTTATCCAAAGTGGCAAAAATGACTCATGTTGAGTGTAGCTTCTTAAGATTTTTTCTTTCTCTTAAGTAGCATAGTGAGTTTTCAGTGACTCAAAAGTGTGAATATTGGGAATTTTTGGAAACAGAGAATAATAATTAGGTCCATTGTAAAAGAATAGGTTGTCCTTACAACTTCCTTTAATGTTTAAATGCCAGGTGCTGTGGAAACTTTTTATTTGTTTTATTATATCAAGATGAAGGTCACATTTTAATGACCACTGATGTCACCCTGTTTTTCTCTTCACTGCTTGTATATTTTCAGGCTCTTTGGCCAAAAATGCAAAGCACTTCCCTTCTATTTCCTACAGGATCCCATACAACACAACAGTGGCAAAGGACCCAAGCGACTTTTTCCTACTGTGAATCTGGCAACCTAAACTATTTCATCTCAAGCAATTGCAATCAAAATTGCTTTTTGATCCACAGAAACATTTGTTTTCCTATTTTATTCTTGCTATTGTTTTTGTTTCTCCTCAAACACATAAATATAATACAGGTTTTTAAATTCACCTGTGAAAAGGAAGCAAATATGCCTATTGTATAAACTGGGTGAACATTCATATTTACAAGTTAGCATTTTTATTTGTAGGAATGATAGGCAGAAACCAACATTAAACTTTTCATTTCTTTGTTTTTGTCTTATTTTATTTCTGTACACCTAACCGGATGCATTCAAGTACATTTCCTATTTTTCCAACCATTTCAGACAAGTATTTCATAGATGAAATTCAGATAACTTCAGTCATCCACTATTACAAATTTTATGAAAATCACAAGGAAAATCTGAAAGTTAACTTTCAGTGATTTAACTTTGTTGATAGAAAGCTGTAGTGGTTGACCTTGGACCTGAAACATGTTAAAAAAAATGACTATTAAGAAATTAAATTAAGGAGATGTATGAAATGTACTCATGTGTAAAGACACAGATGACCAGGGCCTAAAATATATTTGTCAACATATTTGATTATTTATATCTTTGCTATCATCTTATAACTTTTTTTGTCAGAAAGTTAACTCCACTAATTTGAGTGTTGTAGGTCCTTTTAGGATGACAATCAAGAGCTCCTCTGGGTGTATATATCCCAATCACTTATAACCTAAATTATAAAATTACCAGATAAATGAGATGGCTTAAAATATTTGCTAAATATTTTTGCTAAAATCCTTTCTGGATTGTCTTTCCCAAAAAACTTTTAATTAATTATCAATATAATATCTTTTTTGGATATCAATGAAAATACAAACTAATTATTTCATGGTCTACAGATAGATGATTAGGCAAAACAAGATTAAACCTAAACAGACATGGTTAGCTGGCTCACAGTTTGAGTGAGGTCATGAGCCCAAACCATTTTCTTAGACATTATTATCAATAATACTTTAAAAATGAAGACAAAATTTTTCACAAATGTCACAGTTTATATGAATAGTAACACAATAATACTGAATATAGGTGCCATACTTCCTTAGTGGTAGAAAGTAAGATTTGCTCATAAAATCATTTAGTGAACTCATGGGCTTTGAGAAGCTGCAAAGAAGTGCTAGCGTGCAGACTATGGCCCAAGGGATTTGAGCAGAAACTACTCTAAGTAGAGGGCAGTGATGAGGTAATGACATAAATATTTGCAAATGGTAATGTAAATGATGTGTCCTACTCAGGCTAGTTGATAACTACATTATTGTTACACATTTAGTCTGGAGAAACAAGTTGTGAAGAAGTAAAATCATACCTACTCCCTGAGCTGGACTTGCTTCTGAAGAACTACTCTTGTCCTTTATCCTCTTACCCAATCTGCCAAAGATTCAGTGTTAACTGTTGACTGTTTCGATAATATGCCATTGAAAGCTCTATGTGTGTGTGTGTGTGAATGTGTGTGTTTGGGGTGTGCTTGTGAATGTTTACATTTAAAGACTGTGTAAAGACTCCCTAATCCAGAGTCAGCAGAACCACATTTTACTTTTGTCAGAAGTGGTTCAGAACCTTGATGAGCATGTTGAAAACTGTGTAGATAGAGAAGCTCCCTGTGTAGATTAATTCAGTGCACAGCTGGGGCTGGGATGGCAAGCCCATTCTAGGGAGTGAAGAATGGCCGATCAGGGGTGGAGCTGTCCGCCTCCCTCTCCACAATATACTAATCCTCAATTTGGCACTGCTTTAAAAGAAAAGAAATCTAAATTGAGGCCAGCTGATTTCTTACTGAATCAGCCAGCTGGATGTGGAGCCAATTTCCGCAGCTTCCACGCTGTGGTAGCCAGGAAATATTTTAATTGAAAGAACTCTATGTTGACAAATACTGAACACAGCCTATTTATAACTTTTAACCAATATTTATGGAATTCCCTGATTTAATAACATTTCCCTTTAAACTCAGTTAAAAAATAGAAAAAAATGTTAGGGTAGAACCAGAGCTAAATGATGTGGAAGGATAATAAGTAAAATCAAAGAGGCAAAGGAAAGAATAACTAGTAAATGTTGTACACAAATCAATAGGCATATGTAACTGAGGCCAATGATATACATAGGTATGTAAATATGTATTCATATACACTCAGTAAAAATAGTGTCAAGTTGTAATTAAAATATAACTTAGAAGACAATGTAAAATAAGTGATGCTATGATTTTTAGCACATACAGTCATATGAGGTATGTCTATATTATATATATATATATATATATATATATATATAATTAAG
>SJYW01026910.1:17762-35834 GCA_006410735.1 Raphicerus campestris
TATATATATATATATATATATATATATATATAAGGAAGGGGATTTTATTTTTCTATACAATCAAAAAAGCTTGGATTTATCATTCCCTTTTGAAGAGGAACCAACTTAAACTTAAATAATTTCAAATCACAAACAAAATGCAATATAAAATTTCTCTATTCTTTTAACAGTGATTGGAAATTGCCAACCTTGATTATAAGGATGATATCATGTTATAATTTTAAAAATGTTTCCTCCATTATTAAAAATTGTGTAGGAGTTTATTTGCCCTGTTCTATGGTTAAAGCTACTTAGTTCTGGCAGTTGTTTTTTCATCAATATTTCTTAATGTTTAAAAGCAATGCTTTGCTTATAGCTGCTACTTCATCTTTATGTAAATCTATTTTATTTTAAAAAAACTTTCTACAATTCTCAAAGTTATGCACATGATAATCTTCTTTTCTCTTATAATTGGAAACACTATCATATACTTTTACTCAGTCAAAGAGAAGTGAGCATTTGGATAATAAATATGGTTTGGAACAGGGTTCTTTCCATATTAAAATGACAGCAAACCCCAAAGTTGATGAGTTCTGTTATTCCAGATACCTGTAAATCACAGTCAACACAATGATATGGAANCATATACTTTTACTCTCAAAGAGGAGTGAGCATTTGGATAATAAATATGGTTTGGAACAGGGTTCTTTCCATATTAAAATGACAGCAAACCCCAAAGTTGATGAGTTCTGTTATTCCAGATACCTGTAAATCACAGTCAACACAATGATATGGAATGTTGGGAAGATGCTATTACTAATTCACCTGGCTGGGAAAGGTACTGTTGTTCTTCTTATTATTTTTCCGTTATTGTTACTGATGGAGTATTATCAAGTGTGGCTGTGCTGGTAGCTGTAGTATGTTGTAAGGCAGCTCTCCCTAGTGGACACTTTGCTGTAACCATGCTCAGTCTATGCCTCAGGAGTGAAGACATCCCCATTAAATTTCTGAGTATAGATCTATCTATCTACATGTTAGGTATGGTGTATATACATTTAAGAATATTATCTCAAATGATAAATCAATTCGAGGATGGAGATATTAAAATCCAATGTCATTAATCTCTCAAAGTAGGCAAAATATTTTGAGCACTGTCACCCTTCAAAATAGTTATTATTTAAGAAAGTAAATAGTAAATGGTGATAAGAGAAATATTTGAGTTCATTCATGGGAGAGATAAGAGAAATATTTGAGTTCCTAGAATCTGGAATAAAAGCATTCACAAATAAAACCCAAGTGTAAATTTTTAAAAAAAGAACTTGGCAGAAAACTATTCAGAATTATTTAATCATAGAGGAATGTGCCTGCCATAGAATTTCATAAGTAATCATAGTGGGGAGATAGATGCACCTCATTACTCACTTTCCATTTTTATGAAAGGTTCATCCACATGTGCAATGATGCATTTAAAGGTTTACACCCTCTCTGGAAAAAAAAAAAGGCATTTTGCATTTAAATTGCCCTTCCTATTCCTAAAGCAGCTTTAAGGAGAAAAGTATGAACCTTAAAATAATATGTAATAAAAATAGCACAATGTTGAACATAGTTTGAAACACTATAGTATATTCTGATTTCACATAATTCATTTTGTTAGGCTGTTTACTTTTCATTCTATGAGGTCATGAGGTAGTAATTATAAGGGAAACAATCTCTTCTATAGAACTTGAGGCAAAGTGATGGTTAATGGTGGGGTCTGTGGGTTCCAGTCTGCTAGTGAAAGTATGAAAGTATTAGTTACTCAGATGGATCCAACTCCCTGCAATCTCACGGACTGTAGCCCACCAGTCTCCTCTGTCCGTGGGATTCTCCAGACCAGAATACTGGAGTGGGTAGCCATTCTCTTCTCCAGGGGATCTGGAGATAGAACCTGGGTCTCCCACACTGCAAGCAGATTATTTACTATCTGAGCCACCAGGGAAGCCCACAGTCTTCTAGACAGAAATCTAGTTTCACACATAGTCTATGCTCGCTGCTTCATCCTCACCTATTCTCATTTAGAAGGTAAGGAGAGATGAAAAAAAAACTATAAAAAAATCACTGTATGTGTTACCCTTGATAATTCCATTCCTGGAATACCTTAATCATTTTTTCTGAGGAGGCATAGTTACAGCAGTTATAGGCTTTGTTCCCGTCTTGTCATCAAGGGAAGTAGAGATGGTTAATATTATTTTGGGGGGAGTAGCAGTCTGCATCAGCTCCAAGGATGATAAAATAATACTTAAATGGTAGTTCATATATGCTTTTTGCTGAGGTTACAGTCTAAATATATGACTATATTAATACTACCCAAGGAAAGAAAATATTCCATTTCCAAATCTGCCTCTGCATGTATGTAGATTTTTTTTAGATCTCTGCTTCAATTAAAGAACAGATTAGAATAATAAAGTTTACCATTAAAGCTGTAGCCTCTCATTCAAAGTAATACAGGAGACTCAAATTAGCTAATCACTAAAAAACACCAGGAAACATAAAATTGATGCTGCAATAAATGCTCATTTTTGTACTTAAAGTCCTGGGCTAGCTAATTTTTACTAAGAGAGAAAATGCGGAGTCCAAGAGTAGTGCACAGATAGGTTGGGAGGGGAGAGAGAAAGTTTTGAAAGAGGGATATGCTGAACTCAGTGGTGGCTGTGGCTTAAAATTGAACCCCTCCACAGATTTCTGAGGTTGTAATTCTGATATGCAGAAACTGAAAGAAAAACAGCAGATTCATGTTATCAGCTTAGAAGGAAGTGACTGGTGTGCTAACATTCTTTGAAAAGGTTTGTTTTCTTCCTATATCTACATGGGTTATAAGAGCAAACTTTGCATAAAAGATGAGGGAAAACAGCACATGTTATAGACAGGAGCTGGAAAAGACAGATGCACTAGACAGACACAGTAGATAAATAGTTGTCACCATCCTTGTAAGGAAGACATATCTCCACTGTGTTTCTATATTGAACTCTCAGAAATCAAATCAACATTAAAACAGAAAAAAGGGAAAATATCATGAGATGAAGGCTTGGACACCTCACTTACGCTTATAGTTTTTAAGATGATGTTTCAATTCTGTTCAGTTGCTCAGTCGTGTCCGACTCTGCGACCCCATGAATTGCAGCACACCAGGCCTCTCTGTCCATCACCAACTCCTGGAGTTCACTCAGACTCGCATCCATCGAGTCGATGATGCCATCCAGCCATCTCATCCTCTGTCGTGCCCTTCTCCTCCTGCCCCCGTTTCCTCCCAGCATCAGAGTCTTTTCCAATGAATCAACTCTTCGCATGGGTGGCCAAAGTACTGGAGTTTCAGCTTTAGCATCATTCCTTCCAAAGAACACCCAGGACTTATCTCCATTAGAATGGACTGGTTGGATCTCCTTGCAGTCCAAGGGACTCTCAAGAGTTTTTTCCAGCACCACAGTTCAAAAGCATCAATTCTTCAGCGCTCAGCTTTCTTTACAGTCCAACTCTCACATCCATACATGACTACTGGAAAAACCATAGCCTTGACTAGACAGACCTTTGTTGGCAAAGTAATGTCTCTTCTTTTGATATGCTATCTAGGTTGGTCATAACTCTTTCCTTCCAAGGAGTAAGCGTCTTTTAATTTCATGGCTGCAATCACTATCTGCAGTGACTTTGGAGCCCCCCAAAATAAAGTCTGACACTGTTTCCACTGTTTCCCCAACTATTTCCCATGAAGTGATGAGACCAGATGTCATGCTCTTCATTTTCTGAATGTTGAGCTTAATCCAGCTTTTTCACTCTCCTCTTTCACTTTCATCAAAGGCTTTTTAGTTCCTCTTCACTTTCTGCCATAGGGGTGGTGTCATCTGCATATCTGAGGTTATTGACATTTCTCTCAGCAATCTTGATTCCAGCTTATGCTTCTTCCAGTCCAGTGTTTCTCATGATGTACTCTGCATATAAGTTAAATAAGCAGGGTGACAATATACAGACTTGATGTACTCCTTTTCCTATTTGGACCCAGTCTGTTGTTCCATGTCCAGTTCTAACTGTTGCTTCCTGACCTGTATATAGGTTTCTCAAGAGGCAGTTCAGGTGGTCTGGTATTTCCATCTCTTTCACAATTTTCCACAGTTTATTGTGATCCACACAGTCAAAGGCTTTGGCATAGTCAATAAAGCAGAAATAGATGTTTTTCTGGAACTCTCTTGCTTTTTTCATGATCCAGTGGATGTTGCCAATTTGATCTCTGGTTCCTCTGCCTTTTCTAAAACCAGCTTGAACATCTGGAAGTTTTTAGTTCACATACTGTTGAAGCCTAACTTGGAGAATTTTGAACATTATTTTGAGGTAGCATGTAAGATGAGAGCAATTGTGCAGTAATTTGAACATTTTTTTGTTATTGTCTTTCTTGAGATTGTAATGAAAACAGACCTTTTCCAGTCCTGTGGCCACTGCTAAGTTTTCCAAATTTGCTGGCATATTGGGTGCAGCACTTTCACAGCATCATCTTTCAGGATTTGAAATCACTCAACTGGAATTCTGTCATCTCCACTAGCTTTGTTCATAGTGATGCTTTCTAAGACCCACTTGACTTCACATACCAAGATGTCTGGCTCTAGGTGAGCGACCACACCCTCATGATTATCTTGGTCCTGTTATATTTAATTTCTCTTATCAATGCATTTTTCCTGATTGAATTTTAATTGTTTTAAATATGAGAAGCAAAGCAACAACTGAGTCTCATTGTATATTCATTATATGTGCAGATTTGTTATCTTTATAAGTATCATCATAAGATTTAGGATTATTGAACAGTTTCTAGATATTACATTTTCTAGCTACATTCATACATTTGTCCAGCTGTCTAAAAAGTTATATGATTTTAAATCTAAGAATATAGCCTATATTCAAATTCGCTACTTCTCTGACTATGGTTATATACTCATCACATTTCATATGTTTTATAACTTGTTGTCTAAATGTCATTTAAGTTTATCATTTAATTAAATTATGTGTTACAACTACTTCTTTTCAAAGTGCTAGATTTAGTAGTAATTTCTGCATATCCAGGTTAGTATGATTCAGAGCAATTATAGCATTTTTCTGTTTTCAGAAATTTATATTTTCTTTATATAATACTATTTACATCAGTGGGCACAGGATAATTTTCAATAATACTGACATTATTTGGGTCCAGTTATCTATGCTAAATACGGCAGGTGTAGAACTAAAGCTTTGTTCGCCCACAAAGGAATAACTCTTGTTCTCATAAACTGTCTTCACTATAAACTATGTTGTTACTTTTTACTCCCATGAAAAATCCCTTGGTGTTTCCTGAATCAATTGTATCCTTTTTCACACAATGGGAAGCAAAGTGCTATTATATAAGACAGTGTATCCTAATGATGGCAAATGCTTATAGATATTACTAAATATAGGAACTTCTGAATGATTAATTAAAAATACATCTTACCAATTTTGTAAGTAAGCATTATTTTTAGATATGAATATACGTTTTTCATCTGACATCATTCTAAGATAATATAGTGCTTCTATTTCATATATTTGTTAAAAATATTGAAATCTTTCAGTACTATTGCAAGAAAATTGAGAGAAAATCTGAATTGTTCTCTGCAGAATTAATAATTTTATACAATTATTGAATGAAATTTTGTTTTGGCTATTAGTGACACTGGCCCTTTAAAGGCCAATAACACATAATCAGCCATTCCTTGACCATTCAAACAAAAATCTAAGGACGTTTTCAGTTGAATAGTTGCATCGCAATGTGAAATGGGGTGTATCAACAGAAATAACCCTTTTCATTTTATCTAATCCCAGGAAATAAAAGCTTTAGCTAATAATAACCCATCTTTACATTAAAAATGTAATTTTAGTAATGGAGAAATCTGTAATAGTTGACCACATACCATTCATTGTGGAAGTTCAAGAATAGACTTGAAGTGTCAAACTAGTAGATATGAAGATTTATTTGCAGGTACTCTTCTTGTGAAAAGAAATAACAATGGAAAGCTTGCAGTACACCTCCTTTAAAATTTTAGCATTGGTGTTAGAGTCAGAAATATCAAGCATGCAAAATCAAATTTGAATTCTTCTACTTAATATCTTTAAATACTTTTTTTTTTCAGTGTACAGCTCTATTTTATTTAGAAGATAGCAGGAGAATGGGAGAGAGAGAGAAAGAGCGCACGCATACAGGAGAGAGAGAGAGAGACACAGAGAGCGTGGGCTTTGGCTCTTCCTTTTATATGTTTTCTTCCACCTGGGCCCACCCTATGCAAATTGAGCTTAGCCAGGAGTGCTGTTTGTTCTACCTGAAGTCTTCTCTCTGGTCCTCGGACCTTCCTTTGACCTTCCTTGTTTTGTAGCCACCGCCATTTTGGACTCCGTTTCCCTATTCTACCTACCTAACATTCCCCCCTCAAGAGATGGGAGGCCCAATTCTTTGGGAATAGGGGCGTCGAGGTCTTTCTGGCTACTTCCTGCTGAACTGGAGTGGCAAGGGGTATTGGGCCTCCCCCTCTTGCTAGTCTCAAGCCTCAGAGTCCTTATAGTGGTGTCCATCTAAGGGTGTGATATTTTTCATGGTCGGCTGGAGTTTTATATCTTTGTTGAACTGGCACTGCATGTTGTAGCTTGTTGACCTGGGCAGAGACAAAATAAGTTAGACAACTGACAGTACATGGAATAATCATAAGCATCACAAGGACTAGTAGAGCTATTAGTCAATTTTAAATTCACATTGCCAGGATGGCTCAAGTCCCTCCTTGTTCAGGGATCAGAAGATCTATCTCCTGTCTGTTTTGGAGTACAATCTTCATCAAGCTGTGTTGGCTCTTTAGAGCTATCCTGAGAAATCTTATCCCCAGAAACCAGATTTTGGGGGTGTTATGTGAAATTTATATTTAAAACTAGGCAAACCAAACTGTATTAAACAAACTTCAGTATAGGAACATAACTACTATGTAACATCACTTCATTGCAAATAGATGAAGTANGTGAAATTTATATTTAAAACTAGGCAAACCAAACTGTATTAAACAAACTTCAGTATAGGAACATAACTACTATGTAACATCACTTCATTGCAAATAGATGAAGTAACAGTGGAAACAGTGTCAGACTTTATTTTTCTGGGCTCCAAAATCACTGCAGGTGGTGACTGCAGCCATGAAATTAAAAGACTCTTACTCCTTGGAAGGAAAGTTATGACCAACCTAGATAGCATATCAAAAGTAGAGACATTACTTTGCAAACAAAGGTCCGTCTAGTAAAGGCTATGGTTTTTCCAGCTGGATATGAGAGTTGGACTGTGAAGAAAGCTGAGTGCCAAAGAACTGATGCTTTTGAACTATGGTGTTGGAGAAGACTTTTGAGAATCCCTTAGACCTCAAGGAGATCCAACCAGTCCATTCTAAAGGAGATCAGTCCTGGGTGTTCTTTGGAAGGACTAATGCTAAAGCTGAAACTCCAATACTTTGGCCACCTCATGCGAAGAGTTGACTCATTGGAAAAGACTCTGATGCTGGGAGGGATTGGGGGCAGGAGGAGAAGGGCACGACAGCGGATGAGATGGCTGGATGGCATCACCGACTCGATGGATGCGAGTCTGAGTTAACCCCAGGAGTTGGTGATGGACAGGGAGACCTGGCGTGCTGCAATTCATGGGGTTGCAAAGGGTCATACACGACTGAGCGACTGAACTGACCTGAACTGAACTTGAGAAAACAAATTTGCTGAGAAAGCAAAAATATCTTTCATCTCATTCGCAAAAGGGTCATAGATTAGTCCACTGAATAGTAAAAATATTTGTTTTATATATGTGTCATCTTAATAGTTTATATGATTATATACATTTTAACAATTGACGTATGTCACTGGAAAATATATGTCTATATATGTATTCCATATTAAACAACTTTATATACAGTTGGAAACTAGATGAGTATAGTGTTGATCTGTAGTTTTATATTCTGAAGGAGATCAACCCTGGGATTTCTTTGCAAGAAATGATGCTAAAGCTGAAACTCCAGTACTTCGGCCACCTCATGTGAAGAATTGACTCACTAGAAAAGACTCTGATGCTGGGAGGGATTGGGGGCAGGAGGAGAAGGAGTCAACAGAGGATGAGATGGCTGAATGGCATCACTGACTCGATGGACACGAGTTTGAGTGAACTCCGGGAGTTGGTGATGGACAGGGAGGCCTGGCGCGCTGCCATTCATGGGGTTGCAAAGAGTCGGACACGACTGAGCGACTGAACTGAACTGAGCTGAAAGTTGTTTAATATGGACAACATATACTATATATATATAACCACAGGTTAATATACTCATCTAGTCTCCAATAAGCAGACAGCCAATACAAGTATGTAGAATAACAGAAGTGTTTTATCAAGGATTTTCACTTTATTTTTATNAACTGAACTGAACTGAAAGTTGTTTAATATGGACAACATATACTATATATATATAACCACAGGTTAATATACTCATCTAGTCTCCAATAAGCAGACAGCCAATGCAAGTATGTAGAATAACAGAAGTGTTTTATCAAGGATTTTCACTTTAATTTATTATTTTTTAAAAATACTTTATTCTACTTTACAATACTGTATTGGTTTTGCCATACATTGACATGAATCAGCCACAGGTGTACACGATCAATGAATGTCATAGTTTAAAATTTTATGACCCTAATCCAAGTTAATATGAAAAAGGTGAATAATTAAGAAACATGTACACTTTATTAGCTTTTCCACAGTCTGGTTTTTTTTTCTGTTTTACAAAGAATTCCTTCCTGCCAAGGCATTGGCCTTTGCATTAAAAATTTTGTTTTGTTCCAGAAAATGCTTTTAGCATTTATGAAAATGTCCTCAAATAATATGGATTAGTTTTATCTGCTCACAGAACTTGTAAAAGTGGGATCACATTGTAATTATCTTTTGTGTCTTGATTGTCCTATTCAAAATTGCATTTGTAAGAGTCATTAGTGTTGTTGGTATAGTTCTAGCTGATTCATTTTCATTGCTATAAGAAATAAACAGTGAAATATTGTGTAGCACAATTTACTTATCCATTCTACAACTGATGGCCATGTAACTTGTTTCCAGTTTCGAAGACAATTAGAAACAATTCTTTGAATATTCTTTTACGTATATCGCAGGACATGTAAGATGTATTTATTATAATTCTATATTTGGAAGCACAATGATTTGATCAATCATAGCATGCACATTTTTTCAATATTATGAAATATTTCACACAGAATTTAAAGTGTTTATTATACTTTGCCTTCTCACTAACAGTGAATTCGTAATGTTAACAAAATGTTTAACAAATGTATAACCTGTGTAGGTTGAACCTCTTCTGTGTATAAACTCTTATTATTACCCCAGGAAGTTCCTTCCTGCCTCTTTCCAATTAATATTTACCTATACCCCCATATAGGCATCTATTGCTGTGATTTTTTGCCATAGATTTGTTAAATCTGCTCTAGAAATTCATATATGTGGAATTCTGTGGTATATATTGTTTTATGTAAAGACTTTTTTTCCTTTACTTGGCATATCATTTGGAGATTCACCTAAACTATTGTGTGTATTTGAATTTTTTTTATTACTAGGTGATATTCCATCGTGTGAATATTCAAATGCTTATATTTGGTTATTCATTCTCTTCCCAGTGGATATCAGGGCTCTTTTCAATTTTTAGGCATTTGAATATAGTTATGAACATTCTTTGTCAAGCTTTTCTTTCTTTCTTTTTTTTTTTTTTTTTTGCTCATTTGCTTTTATATATGTAGCATTAAATTTTCTTAGAAACCTAGGAGTAAAATTTTTGGGCTATAATGAATATATATTTATATTTTACAAAAGAACTACAGATCATTTTGCATAGTGCTAGTTCCTCTTTATTCTTATTAGCAATGTATGAAAATTTGCACTACTCTATGTTCTTTTCAGAATTTGGTGTTGTCAGTCTTTTAATTTTAGCTATTCTTATTGGCATGTTGTCGTAACTCATAGTTTAAATTTGCAATTCCCTGATGACTAATTATTTGACTATTTCTTCATGCAATTTTTGGATTTTGTACATTTTATTTTCTGAATAGTCTATTCAAATGTTTTACCCATTTTTTTTTGAAAATGATTTCAAATTTAGCAATGAAAGGCTATGTGTCTAAAATGGTAAATGATAAGACAGGCAAAATTATTCCATTCTGTTAGAAGTTATGAGAGAGGACTTGAAATAAATCTAGCTCAAAGGTGACATCACGAGCATTAGTAATGTTCTTTTTTGATATGGTTGCTTATTTCATGAGCATATAAAAATTTGTGATAGCTCACCAATTGTGCAATTATATTTTCACTTTCCATAAGTGGAATATACACATTATATTTATACTCTAAATTAGAAAATTTGCATGTATTAGAAGAAACAAAACAGAAACATGGATTACAATTAGAAAGTTCTTGTAACAATCCAGAAATAAATGATTTCATGTAGGCCCAAGATGATAGGAAATGGAATAAGAAGAAATTAATGACTTGTATTATTCTTTGATGGACTTCCCTGGTGGCTCAGATGGTAAAGTGTCTGTCTACAATGTGGGAGACCTGGGTTCGGTCCCTGGGTCCGGAAGATCCCCTGGAGAAGGAAATGGCAATCCATTCCAGTGCTATTTCCTGGAAAACCCATGGACAGAGGAGCCATTTATAGGGCTTGATTGCAGAACTGGGAAAAAGAGTATTGTCTCATGCAGGTATTGTATGACATGCAACATGACAGTTTTGGAGACTATTATGTAAAGAACACACTTTTGAACTCAGTGTGAGAAAGCGAGGGCGGGATAATTTGAGAGAATAGCATTGAAGCATGTTCAGTTCAGTTCAGTTCAGCCACTCAGTTGTGTCCGACTCTTTGTGACCCCATGAATCGCAGCACGCCAGGCTTCCCTGTTCATCACCATCTCTCAGAGTTCACTCAGACCCACGTCCATCGAGTCCGTGATGCCATCCAGCCATCTCATCCTCTCTCGTCCCCTTCTCCTCCTGCCCCCAATCCCTCCTAGCATCAGAGTCTTTTCCAATGAGTCAACTCTTCACATGAGGTGGCCCAAAGTACTGGAGTTTCAGCTTTAGCATCATTCCTTCCAAAGAAATCCCAGGGTTGATCTCCTTCAGAATGGACTGGTTGGATCTCTTTGCAGTCCAAGGGACTCTCCAGAATCTTCTCAGTGTTTAAAATAAATAAATAGTGCAAATTAAATGTATGAAGCAGGGCACTCAAAGCTGGTGCTATGGGACAGCCCAGAAGGATAGGGTGAGGAGGTATGTGGGAGGGGTTCAGGATGGAGGGAACACATGTATAACCATGGCTGATTCATGTTAATGTATGGAAATAACCATACATGAATCAAGGAAAATTGGAAGTGGTCAAACAGGAGATAGCAAGAGTGAACATTGACATTTTACGAATCAGTAAACCAAAATGGATTGGAATAGACAATGTAATTCAGATGATCATTGATCTACTACTGTGGACAAGAATGCCTAAGGAGAAATGGAGTAGCCCTCTTCATCAACAAAGAGTCCAAAATGCAGTAATTGGATGCAGTCTCAAAATGACAAAATGATCTCTGTTTCCAAGGCAAACCATTCAATATCACAATAATCCAAGTCTATGCCCCAACCACTAATGCCAAAATAGCTGAAGCTGAACAGTTCTATGAAAACCTACAAGACATTTTAGATCTAACAGCAAAAAAAAAAGTCTTTTTCATCATGAGGAATGGCATACAAAAGTAGGAAGTCAAGGGATACCTGGAGTAACAAGAAATTTAGCCTTGGAATAGAAAATGAATAACAGAGTTTTGCCAAAAGAACGCACTGGTCATGTCAAACACCCTCTTCCAACAACAGAAGAGATGACTTGGCACATAGACATCACCAGAAGGTCAATACCAAAATCAGACTGATTGATTAAATTCTTTGCATTCAAAGATGGAGAAGCTCAGTACAGTCAGCAGAAACAAGACCGGGAGCTGACTGTGGCTCAAATCATGAACTCCTTATTGCCAAATTCAGACTTAAATTGAAGAAAGTAGGGAAAACCACTAGAGCATTCAGGTATGACCTAAATCAAATCCCTTACAACTATACAGTGGAAGTGCAAAATAAATTCAGAGCATTAGATCTGATAGATAGATTGCCTTCCCTGAGAACTATGGATGGAGGTATGTAACATTGTACAGGAAGCAGTGATCAAAACCATCCTCAAGAATAAGAAATGCAAAAAAGGCAAAATGGTTGTCTCAGAAGACCTTACAAATAGCTGAGAAAGGAAGAGAAACAAAAGGCAAAGGAGAAAAGGAAAGATATATCCATCTGAATGCAGAGTTCCAAAGAATAGCGAGGAGAGATAAGAAAGCCTTCCTCAGTGATGAATGCAAATAAATAGAGGAAAACAATAGAATGATAAAGACTAGAAATCTGAAAGAAAATTAAGGATACCAAGGGATCATTTCATGCAAAGATGGTCACAAAGAGAGAAATGGTATGGACTTAAAAAAGAGCAGAAGGTATTAAGAAGAGGTGGCAAGAATACACAGAACTATTCAAAAAAGATCTTCATCACCCATATAACCACAATGGTGTTATCATACACCTAGAGCCAGACATCCTGGAATGCAAAGTCAAGTGGGCCTTAGGAAACAACACTATGAACAAAGCTAGTAGAGGTGATGGAATTTCAGTTGAGTGATTTCAAATCCTAAAAGATGATGCTGTGAAAGTGCTACACTCAATATGCCAGCAAATTTGGAAAACTCAGCAGTGGCCACAGGACTGAAAAAGGTCTGTTTTCATTACAATCCCAAGAAAGGCAATAACAAAAAAATGTTCAAATTACCACACAATTACACTCATCTTACATGCTACCTCAAAGTAATGCTCAAAATTCTCCAAGTTAGGCTTCAACAGTATGTGAACTGAAAACTTCCAGATGTTTAAGCTGGATTTAGAAAAGGCAGAGGAATCAGAGATCAAATTGCCAAAGTCCANCAAAGATGGAGAAGCTCAGTACAGTCAGCAGAAACAAGACCGGGAGCTGACTGTGGTTCAAATCATGAACTCCTTATTGCCAAATTCAGACTTAAATTGAAGAAAGTAGGGAAAACCACTAGAGCATTCAGGTATGACCTAAATCAAATCCCTTACAACTATACAGTGGAAGTGCAAAATAAATTCAGAGCATTAGATCTGATAGATAGATTGCCTTCCCTGAGAACTATGGATGGAGGTATGTAACATTGTACAGGAAGCAGTGATCAAAACCATCCTCAAGAATAAGAAATGCAAAAAAGGCAAAATGGTTGTCTCAGAAGACCTTACAAATAGCTGAGAAAGGAAGAGAAACAAAAGGCAAAGGAGAAAAGGAAAGATAAATCCATCTGAATGCAGAGTTCCAAAGAATAGCGAGGAGAGATAAGAAAGCCTTCCTCAGTGATGAATGCAAATAAATAGAGGAAAACAATAGAATGATAAAGACTAGAAATCTGAAAGAAAATTAAGGATACCAAGGGATCATTTCATGCAAAGATGGTCACAAAGAGAGAAATGGTATGGACTTAAAAAAGAGCAGAAGGTATTAAGAAGAGGTGGCAAGAATACACAGAACTATTCAAAAAAGATCTTCATCACCCATATAACCACAATGGTGTTATCATACACCTAGAGCCAGACATCCTGGAATGCAAAGTCAAGTGGGCCTTAGGAAACAACACTATGAACAAAGCTAGTAGAGGTGATGGAATTTCAGTTGAGTGATTTCAAATCCTAAAAGATGATGCTGTGAAAGTGCTACACTCAATATGCCAGCAAATTTGGAAAACTCAGCAGTGGCCACAGGACTGAAAAAGGTCTGTTTTCATTACAATCCCAAGAAAGGCAATAACAAAAAAATGTTCAAATTACCACACAATTACACTCATCTTACATGCTACCTCAAAGTAATGCTCAAAATTCTCCAAGTTAGGCTTCAACAGTATGTGAACTGAAAACTTCCAGATGTTTAAGCTGGATTTAGAAAAGGCAGAGGAATCAGAGATCAAATTGCCAAAGTCCATTGGATCATAGAAAAAGCAAGAGAATTCGAAAAAAGGATCTACTTCTGTTTCATTGACTACACTGAACATTGACTGTATGGATCATGACAAACCATGGAAAATTCTAAAAGATATGGGAATACCAGACCCTTTTCCTGCCTCCTGAGAAATCTGTATGCAGGTCATGAAAAAGCAGATAGAACTGGACATGGAACAACTGACTGGTACCAAATTGGAAAAGACTATGTCAAGACTGTATACTGTCACCCTGCTTATTTAACTTATATGCAGAATACATCATGCAAAATGCTGGACTGGATGAAGGACAGGCTGGAATCAAGATTGCCGGGGCAAATATCAATAACCTCATCTATGCAGTAGACACCACCCATATGGCAGAAGTGAAGAGTAATTGAAGAGAGTCTTGATGAAAGTGTGAGAGGAGAGTGAAAAAACTGGCTTAAAACTCAACATTTAAAAGACAAAGATCATGGCATTTGGTCCTATTACTTCCTGGAAAATAGATGGGGGAAACAATGGAAACAGTGACAGACTTTATTTTCTTGGGCTCCAAAATCACTGCAGATGGTGACTGCAGCCATGAAATTAAAAGTCACTTGCTTCTTGGAAGAAAAGCTAGACAACATGAACCTTTACTGGCAAAGGTCTGTATAGTCAAAGCTATGGTTTTTCCAGTAATCATGTGTGAATGGGAGAGTTGGACCATAATGAAACCTGCACACTGAAGAATTGATGCTTTTGAACTGTGGTGTTGGAGAAGATTCGTGAGAGTTCCTTGGACAGCAAGGAGATCAAGCCAGTTGGTTCTAAAGGACGTCAGTCCTGATTTATTGGAAGGACTGATGCTGAAGCTGAAACTTGAATACTTCGGCCACCTGATGCATGAAGAACTGACCCATTGGAAAAGACCCTGATGCTGGGAAAGATTGAAAGCAGGAGGAGAAGGGAATGATAGAGGATGAGATGGCTTGATTGCATCACTGACTGGTTGGACAATAGTTTGAGCAAACTCTGGGAGCTGGTGATAGACTGGGAAGCCTGGAGTGCTGCAGTCAATGGGGTCATATGAGTCGGACACTACTGTGTGACTGAATTGAACTGATGGCAAAAACCATCACGATATTATAAAGTAATTATGCTCTAATTAAAATAAATAAATAAATTAGAACAGGCAAACAAATAAGGAAACATGAAGAAGCAGCAGAATTCAAGTGGAAGATGAGTAATTTATTTTTATCTATGATCATATTTAACTATATGCAGAGTACATCATGAGAAACGCTGGGCTGGAAGAAACACAAGCCCGAATCAAGACTGCTGGGAGAAATATCAATAACCTCAGATATGCAGATGACACCACCCATATGGCAGAAAGTGAAGAGGAACTAAAAAGCCTCTTAATGAAAGTGAAAGAGTAGAGTGAAAAAGTTGGCTTAAAGCTCAACATTCAGAAAATGAAGATCATGGCATCTGGTCCCATCACTTCATGGGAAATAGATGGGGAAACAGTGGAAACAGTGTCAGATTTTATTTATTATTATTTTTTTGGACTCCAAAATCACTGCAGATGGTGATTGCACCCATGAAATTAAAAGACGTTTACTCCTTGGAAGGAAAGAGTTATGACCAACCTAGATAGCATATTCAAAAGCAGAGATAGTACTTTGCCAACAAAGGTCCGTCTAGTCAAGGCTATGGCTTTTCCAGTGGTCATGTATGGATGTGAGAGTTGGACTGTGACGAAGACTGAGCGCCAAAGAATTGATGCTTTTAAACTGTGGTGTTGGAAAAAACTCTTGAGAGTCCCTTGGACTGCAGGGAGATCCAACCAGTCCATTCTGAAGAAGATTAACCCTGGGATTTGTTTGGAAGGAATGATGCTAACGCTGAAACTCCAGTACTTTTGCCACCTCATGCGAAGAGTTGACTCACTGGAAAAGACTCTGATGCTGGGAGGGATTGAGGGTAGGAGGAGAAGGGGATGACAGAGGATGAGATGGCTGGATGGCATCACCAACTCAATGGACGTGAGTTTGAGTGAACTCTGGGAGTTGGTGATGGACAGGGAGGCCTGGCATGCTATGATTCATGGGGTCGCAAGGAGTTGGACACGACTGAGTGACTGAACTGAATTGAACTGATGATAAACTGATCTATGATTTTTATCTATGATCATTTGAGAGGCATGGTAAAGAGATATTAAATAATGAGCTCTATGTATTTATCAATCCAAAGTTCAAAAGGGGTATTTAGTCTGGAAGTAATATATTTTGAATTATTCATGTGCAGATAATATACCAGCATGGGAACTAATGAGGTTCCTATATAGTTTACGAAACTAAGAAGAAATAGAGTCATTAAATGAAATCTGAGTAATTTTAAGAGAATAAGTAGAAGAAAATGAGTAATGAGGGAGAGTGACAAAGGTATGGCAAGTGATGAATGTAAGGAATGGCAACTGATGGTCATGCCTGATGGTCCAGTTGTTAGGAATTCATAATAACCAAGACACGAATTTATTGAGAATGAAGGGGAGATGAAGAAGAGAAAGTGTATATAGTGTAAAATTTGTTAGCTTTTGTGATAGAGGTAAAAGAGTCTTAAGAGCTTAATGTGTGATGCTTAAAAATAGTGTTTGAATACTGGCAGGAAGGATTTTTGAGAAGTTGAAATTATAGAAGAGTGAAAGAATAAAAATAAATATAATATTTGAAGAAATAGGATTCTGGCATTCAGAACAAATATGAAGGGTTACCTTTGTTAGGAAAAGGTAAATTTCTTAATTTTCCTTAAAAAAAGAAGACAGAAAATTGGTTTAATTGCAAGTGGCTTTGAATATTTTTGGAGAGTGAGACAGCTTCCATCTGATATCTCTTAAATTAGAGAATGATTGATTGGGGGTAATCATGGATAGGGATGTGGTTTAAGAGAGTGCAAACTGTATTGATTAGTCATAGTGGTGAATAACTCCTTAGAAATAAATAGATGAAAGGAAAGCAAAGTCCCTTGAGATGATGAAGGCAAAGAACTGAGAGATTAGTCAAATGGGAGAGCACTGAATCCTAACCACTAGGCAACCAGGGA
This sequence comes from Raphicerus campestris, assembly GCA_006410735.1. Classification (NCBI taxonomy): domain Eukaryota; kingdom Metazoa; phylum Chordata; class Mammalia; order Artiodactyla; family Bovidae; genus Raphicerus; species Raphicerus campestris. The sequence goes on from SJYW01026910.1 coordinate 34,986, forward strand.
CAGTTTAGGGAAATGGATATTTATTTATCATGGCCTTGGAAAATCTTCATAATAATACCAAGATTTTGGGAGAAAAATCAGTCATCTTCAGTGAATTGGATGTGGATAACATAGTCCATAGATGATAACAGTGAGGAGGGGGAATTGTAAACTAGCCTAATAAGCTAAAAATTCAAAAGAGTAGGAACTTTATTTTTTGTTTCTGTTGTGTAGTTAATTTACAATTTTGTGTTAGTATTTGGTGTAAGCAAAATGATTCAATTACACATATTCTTTCTCATATTCTTTTTCACTGCAGATGGTGACTGCAGCCATGAAATTAAAAGATGCTTACTCCTTGGAAGGAAGGTTATGACCAACCTAGATAGCATATTCAAAAGCAGAGACATTACTTTGCCAATAAAGGTCCATCTAGTCAAGGCTATGGCTTTTCCAGTGGTCATGTATGGATGTGAGAGTTGGACTGTGAAGAAAGCTGAGTGCGAAGAATTGATGCTTTTGAACTGTGGTGTTGGAGAAGACTCTTAAGAGTCCCTTGGACTGCAAGGAGATCCAACCAGTCCATTCTGAAGGAGATCAGCCCTGGGATTTGTTTGGAAGGAATGATGCTAAAGCTGAAACTCCAGTACTTTGGCCACCTCATGCAAAGAGTTGACTCATTGGAAAAGACTGATGCTGGGAAGGATTGGGGGCAGGAGAAGAAGGGGACGGCAGAGGATGAGATGGCTGGATGGCATCACCAACTTGATGGACGTGATAGACTGTCCCTTCTCCATGGGATCTTCCCAGCCCAGGGATCAAACCCAGGTCTCTGCACACACACACACACACACACACACACACACACAC
>SJYW01026910.1:38011-57455 GCA_006410735.1 Raphicerus campestris
CAACCTAGATAGCATATTCAAAAGCAGAGATAGTACTTTGCCAACAAAGGTCCGTCTAGTCAAGGCTATGGCTTTTCCAGTGGTCATGTATGGATGTGAGAGTTGGACTGTGACGAAGACTGAGCGCCAAAGAATTGATGCTTTTAAACTGTGGTGTTGGAAAAAACTCTTGAGAGTCCCTTGGACTGCAGGGAGATCCAACCAGTCCATTCTGAAGAAGATTAACCCTGGGATTTGTTTGGAAGGAATGATGCTAACGCTGAAACTCCAGTACTTTTGCCACCTCATGCGAAGAGTTGACTCACTGGAAAAGACTCTGATGCTGGGAGGGATTGAGGGTAGGAGGAGAAGGGGATGACAGAGGATGAGATGGCTGGATGGCATCACCAACTCAATGGACGTGAGTTTGAGTGAACTCTGGGAGTTGGTGATGGACAGGGAGGCCTGGCATGCTATGATTCATGGGGTCGCAAGGAGTTGGACACGACTGAGTGACTGAACTGAATTGAACTGATGATAAATTGATCTATGATTTTTATCTATGATCATTTGAGAGGCATGGTAAAGAGATATTAAATAATGAGCTCTATGTATTTATCAATCCAAAGTTCAAAAGGGGTATTTAGTCTGGAAGTAATATATTTTGAATTATTCATGTGCAGATAATATACCAGCATGGGAACTAATGAGGTTCCTATATAGTTTACGAAACTAAGAAGAAATAGAGTCATTAAATGAAATCTGAGTAATTTTAAGAGAATAAGTAGAAGAAAATGAGTAATGAGGGAGAGTGACAAAGGTATGGCAAGTGATGAATGTAAGGAATGGCAACTGATGGTCATGCCTGATGGTCCAGTTGTTAGGAATTCATAATAACCAAGACACGAATTTATTGAGAATGAAGGGGAGATGAAGAAGAGAAAGTGTATATAGTGTAAAATTTGTTAGCTTTTGTGATAGAGGTAAAAGAGTCTTAAGAGCTTAATGTGTGATGCTTAAAAATAGTGTTTGAATACTGGCAGGAAGGATTTTTGAGAAGTTGAAATTATAGAAGAGTGAAAGAATAAAAATAAATATAATATTTGAAGAAATAGGATTCTGGCATTCAGAACAAATATGAAGGGTTACCTTTGTTAGGAAAAGGTAAATTTCTTAATTTTCCTTAAAAAAAGAAGACAGAAAATTGGTTTAATTGCAAGTGGCTTTGAATATTTTTGGAGAGTGAGACAGCTTCCATCTGATATCTCTTAAATTAGAGAATGATTGATTGGGGGTAATCATGGATAGGGATGTGGTTTAAGAGAGTGCAAACTGTATTGATTAGTCATAGTGGTGAATAACTCCTTAGAAATAAATAGATGAAAGGAAAGCAAAGTCCCTTGAGATGATGAAGGCAAAGAACTGAGAGATTAGTCAAATGGGAGAGCACTGAATCCTAACCACTAGGCAACCAGGGACAGTTTAGGGAAATGGATATTTATTTATCATGGCCTTGGAAAATCTTCATAATAATACCAAGATTTTGGGAGAAAAATCAGTCATCTTCAGTGAATTGGATGTGGATAACATAGTCCATAGATGATAACAGTGAGGAGGGGGAATTGTAAACTAGCCTAATAAGCTAAAAATTCAAAAGAGTAGGAACTTTATTTTTTGTTTTTGTTGTGTAGTTAATTTACAATTTTGTGTTAGTATTTGGTGTAAGCAAAATGATTCAATTACACATATTCTTTCTCATATTCTTTTTCACTGCAGATGGTGACTGCAGCCATGAAATTAAAAGATGCTTACTCCTTGGAAGGAAGGTTATGACCAACCTAGATAGCATATTCAAAAGCAGAGACATTACTTTGCCAATAAAGGTCCATCTAGTCAAGGCTATGGCTTTTCCAGTGGTCATGTATGGATGTGAGAGTTGGACTGTGAAGAAAGCTGAGTGCGAAGAATTGATGCTTTTGAACTGTGGTGTTGGAGAAGACTCTTAAGAGTCCCTTGGACTGCAAGGAGATCCAACCAGTCCATTCTGAAGGAGATCAGCCCTGGGATTTGTTTGGAAGGAATGATGCTAAAGCTGAAACTCCAGTACTTTGGCCACCTCATGCAAAGAGTTGACTCATTGGAAAAGACTGATGCTGGGAAGGATTGGGGGCAGGAGAAGAAGGGGACGGCAGAGGATGAGATGGCTGGATGGCATCACCAACTTGATGGACGTGATAGACTGTCCCTTCTCCATGGGATCTTCCCAGCCCAGGGATCAAACCCAGGTCTCTGCACACACACACACACACACACACACACACACACACACTCACACACACACACGCACGCACACATACTGCATCTTCTTTATTCATCTGTTGATGGACATTTCATGTTTTGGCCATTGAGATATTGGAGTACACGTATGATTTCAAATTAGAGTTTCTTGGGACATATGCCTAGGATGGGATTGCAGAATCATACAGTAGTTCTATTTTTAGCTTTTGGGGGAACTTCCATACTGTTCTCCAGTAGTGGATGCATCAGTTTATATTCCCATCCACAGTGTAGGAGGGATACCTTCTCTGCACACCAAAAGAGTGGGAATTTTCATATGGCTGAGAACATTTTATGACCTTTCTATATTTTTGTTTCAAACATAGGAATTTGTCTGGTGTTTCCTTATTTCTTTTTGTTTGTATGTAGTCAGGAGTTCTTCACTAATAGCATATATAAGAAAGAAAGAGGAAAGAGTGACTGATATTAATGAATATTGATCATGATCATAAAGAATTTAGGTATCAACAATTAGTTTAACAGACTCAAACTTCATCCTACAGGTTGGTTTTTAATGTGACAGTTGGGTCTGGATGGTGCTTGATGCTCTGTCTCTCTATACAGGAGGATATAGTTTTATGTTGAAAAAATGTTGGGGATTGTGAGAGACAATGTTGGTACTAATTTATGGGGAAATTTTTTCTTCCCAAAGGGTAAAATTTTGTGCTATAATAAGATAAAGAGAGCACTTTAAACTCTGCCTCATTCTGCAGAGAGCTTTGCAAAATCATTTTTAACTATTCTCCAGTATTTTAATTTATTTTCAATGAAAAGGAAAATACATGAGTACATACTCTAAGATATAAAAAGAAAGGAGTAAGATTTGGAATTATTTTTCTAAGACAGAAACAGGAGTAAGTGGGGATAATCTACAATTTAAAGCCCCCAAATCACCAAGAATCTGACTTTTTCCCCACCACTGGTTCAGTGGTATACATCAGTCTGACAGTAAAAGGACACTTTAATTCCTGTGTAATAACCTGGGAAGTGACATTTGTGTGGAATGTCAAGTTCTCAGGACTTGCTGTTAATTACTATGCTTTTCAAGATATTTTTAATTTAATATGAAATAGCAGATTTGTGTCAGTATCTTCTTTCTTTACATGAAGCAATATCATTTCCAACTTATCCCATGCTTTACCTCCCATCAAATTTCGAAGTGACCTTTTGTTGCACTGGGAGATCTAAGATTATATCAATTATGAATTGCAATGTATTATCAATCAAATGTTACTCATTAGGCTGCTTTTCTGCTCAGATCAAATACATTCTCAGAAGTTATAATTTTATATTTGAAAATATGATATGAAGAATTTTATTCTCCTATCAGTGAATGCACATAAATTTTTATTCCCACTAATATTAATGGGTAAGTTATAAGTATGTGTCAAGTATAGAATAAATCTTAAAAAAAGAATATTAGATAAAGATTTATCATTAAATTTTTTAAAGAGGATTAAAAGTTGAAATACCCTAGCTGAGTTTTAATTAAAAAAATAATCATACTTAAAGATGTTTATGGTTTTGAAAAATGCAGTTTAATAACTATCCTAGTTGAAGTTATTATGATGCTTACTACTATCCAGTATCTCAAAATTGAAGTAAAACACTACATATATGATCATTTACTTAGAGACTGAAAACTTGGTTTCCAAACAAAATTGATCACTCTGACAAGATGAATGGTCACACAAATGCTGTTTTGAAAGTGTACCTTATTATACACAAAAGTAAATAGAGGCAAGTGTATATATTTTTTTATTTGTGTAACATTTTCCNTTAGAGACTGAAAACTTGGTTTCCAAACAAAATTGATCACTCTGACAAGATGAATGGTCACACAAATGCTGTTTTGAAAGTGTACCTTATTATACACAAAAGTAAATAGAGGCAAGTGTATATATTTTTTTATTTGTGTAGCATTTTCCTTCTAATTCAATGTTTCCCAAAGTTTGATCTGTAGCAAAATATTCTGTAGGATTTGTAAAAAGAGGAAAGGCAATATCTCCTGTCTCACTTTCATGTGTGTCATCTAGGGATTCACAACAAATTTTAAGAACTAATGCTCTAAAAGACTTCTGTTTGGTATAACTTCTGTATTTCTTTAACTCAAATTTTTTTTTTCTATTTTCTTCTTCTGTTCCAACTATTTTTAATGAAATCAGGCATTCTATAATCAGGGGTGCATTCAAATTTAAATGTTGGGAACACCCAAGGAAACAGCACCAATACTCTCCCATTGCCCTTATAAGCGACATACTGCACAATCATTTTGGCTACTGAAAACAAAATGCGTGAATCTGGTAAAAATGTAATTTCTCCTTCAATTGTGTAAATAGATGTCTAAGGACTGGGCTGATGGCTATTAACAGTAAAGAATTCACCTGCAATTCGGGAGACCTGGGTTTGATCCCTGGGTTGGGAAGGTCCACTGGAGGAGGGAATGGCAACTCACTCTAGTATTCTTGCCTGGAGGGTCTCCATGGAAAGAGGAGCCTGGTGGGCTATAATCCACGGGGTCACAAAGAGTTGGACAATATTGAGTAACTAAGACACAACATTTAAGGCCTAATTTAATTCTCAAGTTAAAATTCCCTTACCTGATTTCTCATTTTCTAATCATTTGCTAGTATTTCAGCAAAAAGAAAATAGTTTTCCCTATTGTCTTTCTTCAGAGAAGGCAATGGCACCCCACTCCAGTACTCTTGCCTGGAAAATCCTATGGATGGAGGAGCCTGGTGGGCTGTAGTCCATGGGGTCACTAAGGGTCAGACACGACTGAGCGACTTCACTTTCACTTTTCACTTTAATGCATTGGAGAAGGAAATGGCAACCCCCTCCAGTGTTCTTGTCTGGAGAATACCAGGGTCAGGGATGCCTGGTGGGCTGCTGTCTGTGGGGTTGCACAGAGTCGGACACGACTGAAGTGACTTAGCAGCAGCACTGTATTTCTTAACAGAATGATCAGTTAAGAACTCCATGGATGTTAAAGTTTGAGGTAGGGTAAAACTCTTCCTGGACTTCCCAGTTGACACTAGTGGTAAAGAACATAGCTGCCAACTCAGGAGATGTAAGAGATGTGGGTTTGATCCCTGGGTCAGGAAGATCCTCTGGAGGAGGAAACGGCAACCCGCTCCAGTTAGTTTGCCTGGAAAATCTCATGGACAGAGAAGCCTGGCAGGCTCTAGTCCATAGGGTCACAAAGAGTCAGATATGACTGAAGCGAGTTGGCACGCAAGCACACATGCAAAACTCTTCCCAGTGTCTTAGAAAAATATTAAGTATGAGGTGCACAGTTTTAGTAGTTCTAAATGTATTATCTGGTATTCATGTCCATGGTATTCCCATTTGAACTACTCAGAAATAAAACTCCTATGTAGGAGTCAGTATCATGTCCGTCGTCAACCCTCCAAGCAAACCCAGACTTTGAAGATCAGCTCTGGTATTTTGTCCATGAGCCATAGTCCGCCTTTCCCCGTAGCTCTGTGGTTTGCTTAGTCACTGCTGCAGCCAACTCACACTGTACTTTTTTGTACTCTACTCATTAGTTTCACATGACATTGTATTACTGCCTGTCTGGAATCCCTTGGTCCCCTTGTTGCAATCTCAAAACCATAGCAAGTAAGCCACTAAGAATTCCATTAAAATATGGAGTGAACATAATCATATTGTTCCTAGATGTAAAAATCTATATAATACCTACTGTATAACATAGGTAATTATATTCAATATCCTGTGACAAACCATAATGGAAAAGAATATGAATATATATATATATTTTTTTTCAAGGCACTTGCTGTACAGAAAAATTGAATACAATGTTATAAATCAATTATGCTTCACAATTTTTTTTAAAAAGAGAAAATTATAGTAACAGTTGCCATGACAGAACAGTATTAAGTGAATATTAATAGGGTATAATTGAATCCTTCCCTAGGTTGCCACCCCAATTTACAGGTTAGCACACTGAGGCTCAGAGGGATTAAGTACTTGTTGAAAGCTGTCCAGATAAGCAAGTGGCCAAGCTTTGATTTGAGTCCATATCTCTGCAATTCCAGAGCCGATCTCTTAATGCCCAGAGTACAACGTGTAAAGATGCATGTAAGAAATGGTCATGGGGGAAAAACTGGGGAAGAAGCCAGGTAGGAGGCAGCAACCACTGTCCAGTGAGAGTGGAGATGTCTGGGAGTGGGGGCGGGCTGTGGTGGAAGCACTGGAAGGGATGGGACTGCTGACAGCAGCTCTTTGGAGAAAGAATGATAAACAAGAAAAAATAATGCAAAAAGATGAAATAAAAGAAAAAGGAAAGGAAATTGAAAAGGGATAAAGAAGGAAAGGGCTCTCCTAGTAGATCAGATGGTAAAGAATCTGCCTGGATTGCAGGAGACCTGGATTCGATCTCTGGGTTGGGAAGATCCCCTGGAGAGGGAAATGGCATCCCATTCCAGTATTTTGTCCTGGAGAATTCCATGGACAGAAGAGCCTGGCAGGTTACAGCCTGGGGTTGCAAAGAGTTGGACATGACTGAGCAACTTTCACTTCACTTCACTTCAAAGAAGGAAAACCAAAGAGAGAGAATGCATAGTGAGGATATGACACCTGTATACAGGTCGAGGTGTGCCATTTCCTCTGCACATGTATCTCTGATTACCCACTCAAAACTACCCACCCAGAACTTAATAATCTCCAGTTAGGAATATGATACTGCCTATTTCTCTGCAGTAAGTGTTAATAATGGCATGGATTTATTTCTCTAGCATTTTCCTTCTCTAATGCTGCCACCACTGATATCAAATGAAATATGGAAGTCCTTTTGTCACTTGCAAAGCAGGGGATGATAAAATAGTGTTTCCATTTCCTCTTGGATGTGCTAGCATGACAGGTGCTCAATAGCTCTGTGAAAATGGGGAATGACCTTTGATGAGCAGCAAAGCTAAGGTGAAAAATCAGAAGACTAGGAGAATTTGAGTTTGAAACAATCATAACAATATCATGCATTGAACCTAAAGAAGAGAACAAGAATAGAAATAGATGAGCAAGCATATAGGCAGGCAAGAGCAAAATGAGAACAGATTTGAGGAATACATCCAAAAATTGGTGCATCCCATACTGAGTCAAGTGAATCCCTGAGCACCTTTTTACTTCCTGTCCTGTGGGAGTATATAAGACCTTGCAGTCAGAGAAACCATGCTAAGCTAAACATTGAATTTTCTCCCTTCTTACACAGTTTTGTCANAAAAATAATGCAAAAAGATGAAATAAAAGAAAAAGGAAAGGAAATTGAAAAGGGATAAAGAAGGAAAGGGCTCTCCTAGTAGATCAGATGGTAAAGAATCTGCCTGGATTGCAGGAGACCTGGATTCGATCTCTGGGTTGGGAAGATCCCCTGGAGAGGGAAATGGCATCCCATTCCAGTATTTTGTCCTGGAGAATTCCATGGACAGAAGAGCCTGGCAGGTTACAGCCTGGGGTTGCAAAGAGTTGGACATGACTGAGCAACTTTCACTTCACTTCACTTCAAAGAAGGAAAACCAAAGAGAGAGAATGCATAGTGAGGATATGACACCTGTATACAGGTCGAGGTGTGCCATTTCCTCTGCACATGTATCTCTGATTACCCACTCAAAACTACCCACCCAGAACTTAATAATCTCCAGTTAGGAATATGATACTGCCTATTTCTCTGCAGTAAGTGTTAATAATGGCATGGATTTATTTCTCTAGCATTTTCCTTCTCTAATGCTGCCACCACTGATATCAAATGAAATATGGAAGTCCTTTTGTCACTTGCAAAGCAGGGGATGATAAAATAGTGTTTCCATTTCCTCTTGGATGTGCTAGCATGACAGGTGCTCAATAGCTCTGTGAAAATGGGGAATGACCTTTGATGAGCAGCAAAGCTAAGGTGAAAAATCAGAAGACTAGGAGAATTTGAGTTTGAAACAATCATAACAATATCATGCATTGAACCTAAAGAAGAGAACAAGAATAGAAATAGATGAGCAAGCATATAGGCAGGCAAGAGCAAAATGAGAACAGATTTGAGGAATACATCCAAAAATTGGTGCATCCCATACTGAGTCAAGTGAATCCCTGAGCACCTTTTTACTTCCTGTCCTGTGGGAGTATATAAGACCTTGCAGTCAGAGAAACCATGCTAAGCTAAACATTGAATTTTCTCCCTTCTTACACAGTTTTGTCATTATTGGCGACTTCAGTTTCTCCTTGTCTACTAAGCCCTTCTTCTTGCAGATATTTTAGGTGATCCTCAAAGTGACTAGCTCATTGTTTTTAGTTATTCATTTTTTCTTTGTCAAACTCTGATTGGATCCATTCAAAATATTAGTGATGAAAATTAATGTCCTCCCTTTGTGGCTTTCAGTCAATTTCAAACACATATCTCAACACTGAAAACACTTTTGTATCCTGTATCCATTATCCCCCCTCCCCTTTTTCCCCCCTAGTAGTGTCTCTGATCAAATGTTTGCTTTTTTCCCTTTCTCATCTTTACTCTTTTTCCTCTTGAGTAATCATTTTTTTTTCTGCATATCTGTCAAATCCTCTGTCATTTCTCCTTTAGTTCTTTACTGCCACAGACCTTAGTCTTACACATCTAAAGACCAATGTTGAATCAGCTGAGATGAATGAAGAATCAAAGAAATGAGACTCTACACCTCCATGGACTTGTCTTTTCCATCCATTATTTTTACTGCTCTTTATTCTTTTAATCATGAGTATGCAAATATCTTCATTGCTACTCTTCACACAATAGGAGACAGCATCTCCCATTTAATTTCAGTTTTTGGCTACTGGTTTTTATATTAAAATTGTATTCTTTCTATATTTTCTTTTCTGGGGAAACACACAGATGCGTGCACGCACACACACACACACACACACACACACACACACAACTTTAAAGTGCCAAACAAAACTGCTAAGCCAAACACAAGTAATAGAGAATAAGTTTAGTGTTTGAGTATAATGTAATAACATACTAAAATTTAGAGGATTTTTAATAAGATTATTCTATCAAAATCTTTGTTTAAAAAAAGTATAAAAGTAAGCTAATATAAATGGTATGCCTAAGGTGAATGGTAGGAGACTTTGTTTCTCTTGATTTTTAACTCACTGTTTCAGAAAACAGAAATTGAGCATAAAAATATATTTAAGTAATAAGTTATAATATAAAAAAGCAATTTTTGAGTACAAAAATTCATGAGCAAATTTCACATGTGGGAAGTAAATATGTTGGTATTATAAGCAGTGTCATGTTTGTGTTTTAAAAATAATTTGGGTCAATATTAACTGAAAATTAATGACCTTAGGCAAGAATATAGTCACAAGACCCAACATTGACTAAAAAATAATGATGAATGGCTATTTATTGAGCTGAGATGCTAGATATCTAGTTGAGTGAAGTGAGAATCAATGTAATATAGGTTTTATTTAATATCTTCATCATGCTTGAAAATTGTAGGGACAAAAATGACAATCTTCAAGGATTGATTCATGAGAGAATGATTCAAATTACATAGTATTTATAGCTTTGCCAAAAAATGACTTGCAATTAATGGTAAATATTTACAGTGACTGAGATTAATTATTTAATGGGAGAAAATTAGACAAAAATAAGCTAATTTGTTCTCCAATTATATTTAGTGAGCTAAAACATAACGTATCTACTCCAACTTCCAACTGTAGAGAACACCATTGCTTTAAAAATGAAGATTATAATAAAAATTAGTGTTGATTGTGTTACTGCTATGTACTAGGTATTGTTCTCAAGTGTCTTTTATTGACTCCATTAGCCCTCATGATAATCCTCAGGTGGGCTCCATCATTGTCTGTAATTACAGAGTATACCAAGGAATAGAATATTAGTAGTAATAGTAATATGGCTTTTCAAAGGTGTCACACCTTGAATGAGGTGGTCAGGACTTAAAATTTGTTTAGTAGTGTTAGTAGCTCAGTCATGACGGACTCTGCGACCCCACAGACTGTAGCCTGCCAGGGTCCTCTGTCCATAGGATTCTCCAGGCCAGATTACTAGAGTGGGTTGCCATTCCCTTCTCCAGGGGACCTTCCTGATCCAGGGATCAGACCTGGGTCTCCTGCATTGCAGGCAGATTCTTTACCATCTGAACTATAGGGAAGTCCTTAAAAGGAAGGCTTAAAATTGTTGGGATAATTAAACTCTACTCTCTACTGTCTCAGATTAGATTTCAAAATAACTATAAAGTCGTTTCAGGAATTATGTGGTGCCAGATATGGGAGATTTAATGCATTCCATTCAGAAAATATTTATTGAACACACACTATATTTTAGGAATTGATAGGCATCACAGAGACCCTGAACAGGGAGGCCAGGCGTGCTGCGATTCATGGGGTCGCAAAGAGTCAGACACGACTAAGTGACTGAACTGGACTGAACTGAACAGAGACCCTGACAGAAAAATGAAATTTCAACTTGTCTATTTCCTTTTCTTTAATTTTCTTCTCCCTCTAGCCTAATACATTTGATTATTGACTGCTTATTGAATTCATGATGTTCTAAACTTCCCTCTAGCAAAACCCACCCCCAATTAATTGCCATGTTATATCTGATATATGAAGTCACACCAAGGGGAAATGACAAATTAAAAAAATCACATTTTAATTTTAATAACATGTAGCTACTTTTCTTGAGGAAATTACACTTGAACCCAATATCATTAACTGTGGAGAGAGATTTTTGAATTAGGGTCTTTCTAGGCTTCCATANATTTAGTGAGCTAAAACATAACGTATCTACTCCAACTTCCAACTGTAGAGAACACCATTGCTTTAAAAATGAAGATTATAATAAAAATTAGTGTTGATTGTGTTACTGCTATGTACTAGGTATTGTTCTCAAGTGTCTTTTATTGACTCCATTAGCCCTCATGATAATCCTCAGGTGGGCTCCATCATTGTCTGTAATTACAGAGTATACCAAGGAATAGAATATTAGTAGTAATAGTAATATGGCTTTTCAAAGGTGTCACACCTTGAATGAGGTGGTCAGGACTTAAAATTTGTTTAGTAGTGTTAGTAGCTCAGTCATGACGGACTCTGCGACCCCACAGACTGTAGCCTGCCAGGGTCCTCTGTCCATAGGATTCTCCAGGCCAGATTACTAGAGTGGGTTGCCATTCCCTTCTCCAGGGGACCTTCCTGATCCAGGGATCAGACCTGGGTCTCCTGCATTGCAGGCAGATTCTTTACCATCTGAACTATAGGGAAGTCCTTAAAAGGAAGGCTTAAAATTGTTGGGATAATTAAACTCTACTCTCTACTGTCTCAGATTAGATTTCAAAATAACTATAAAGTCGTTTCAGGAATTATGTGGTGCCAGATATGGGAGATTTAATGCATTCCATTCAGAAAATATTTATTGAACACACACTATATTTTAGGAATTGATAGGCATCACAGAGACCCTGAACAGGGAGGCCAGGCGTGCTGCGATTCATGGGGTCGCAAAGAGTCAGACACGACTAAGTGACTGAACTGGACTGAACTGAACAGAGACCCTGACAGAAAAATGAAATTTCAACTTGTCTATTTCCTTTTCTTTAATTTTCTTCTCCCTCTAGCCTAATACATTTGATTATTGACTGCTTATTGAATTCATGATGTTCTAAACTTCCCTCTAGCAAAACCCACCCCCAATTAATTGCCATGTTATATCTGATATATGAAGTCACACCAAGGGGAAATGACAAATTAAAAAAATCACATTTTAATTTTAATAACATGTAGCTACTTTTCTTGAGGAAATTACACTTGAACCCAATATCATTAACTGTGGAGAGAGATTTTTGAATTAGGGTCTTTCTAGGCTTCCATATGCTTATAACTTTAATAGTAAAGAATATGATTTTCAATAAATTAGTTCTCTGCACCTGGAAAATTCTGGGATGGCTTGAACAACTCTAGTATAGCCCTAACTGGGTTCCTTTCTAAGCAACTTGGTAATTTGATTTGATACATTTTGCACCTCACATCCTAAGGAGAAGAGAGTTATGAAATTCATAGAGAATATTATTTTTAATTGAATGCTCCCTCTTAAAAGAGCATTTTAATTGAGATTTAATAACTCCATAAAAGATAAATCTAGTTGCCAAGTAATAAACAGTAATTAATTAGTTAATATCAATTAGATACTAAAAATATTAATTTATATTTAACTTTTAACTACTATAATTTGCTATAGCATCTTATTAAATGCTAATTAAATTCCTAAATATTCTTACAAATTTAATGCATTAATAATAAGAATGTAAGTACATATTTACTGTATCTGCACTTCTGAGTTCATTATATGGCAATGAGATTTATCTCTCTTACAGTAATTAAATATATTAAGCAAACCTCAGTAACTTTTCCTAACACATACCATAACTGTTTTATTAATTTCAAATTAAATGCTCATTTAAGGTTTTTAAACTACAGCTGCCCCAAACAGGCTGAGAAAAGGTTATTGTATGTGTAGTTAAACTTTAGTTTTTAAATTTGGGGCTGAAGCTTTCTAAATATAACCTTTGGTTTCTCAGGGCATTCAATATTAACTTTTGATAATAATATTTATTCACATTTTCTATATCTACCATGTTTTTCCTTTGTCCTATCTCTATACATTTGTTCTCCATTTGCTAAGTCTGTAACTACTTTTTTCCCTCTGTTTAATACAGGCTGGCAAAGTGTTTTGTTTTGTTTTTCTTTTTCCATCATTAAAGAGCAGAGTTTTTACTAGCATCCTCTTCAAGGATCTTTTATTTCCATTAATTACCACTTCATTGTTAGAGAAACATCCTCATCGGGAATATTAAAAGAAAAGAAACAAAGAAAGAAAAGAAAGAAGACAAGTGTATTTTGTGATATTTGTAAGCAAAAGTGAGTCTGATGGGAAAGGCTGAAAGAGAAAGTTCTGCCAAGGTTCCAGCCTCAGGATGGTTTTTGAAAGACTAAGAGAAAATACAGTCCTTGCATGTATCAAATGATTTAGAATCTTCAATTCTTCCAGATATGATGGGGATGTCATAAAGACAGGAGGCGGCTGAACAGCAAGGAAAGCACATTAGCTATTAACCTTCCCCCAGCCGATCAACTTTATTTTGCAATCTTCCCTCAGAACCATTAGAATACCCTGAAGAAATAACTTTCCAATTAAAACGGATCTCAGAGAACAAAGCCATTTTATCTCTGACTCCTGGTGTTCTTTATTCCAATAATTTAAATTGGAATTGATTTTTCAATTTAGCCGTTGACTTGCTATGGACACACAGCTGAAAAGGCCGAATGGAATTGCATGGCTGAAATATTTGTCTTCGTGATGCACTTCTCATAAATTCACAGGAGCCCTTTTTTTTTTTTTTTNTAAGCAACTTGGTAATTTGATTTGATACATTTTGCACCTCACATCCTAAGGAGAAGAGAGTTATGAAATTCATAGAGAATATTATTTTTAATTGAATGCTCCCTCTTAAAAGAGCATTTTAATTGAGATTTAATAACTCCATAAAAGATAAATCTAGTTGCCAAGTAATAAACAGTAATTAATTAGTTAATATCAATTAGATACTAAAAATATTAATTTATATTTAACTTTTAACTACTATAATTTGCTATAGCATCTTATTAAATGCTAATTAAATTCCTAAATATTCTTACAAATTTAATGCATTAATAATAAGAATGTAAGTACATATTTACTGTATCTGCACTTCTGAGTTCATTATATGGCAATGAGATTTATCTCTCTTACAGTAATTAAATATATTAAGCAAACCTCAGTAACTTTTCCTAACACATACCATAACTGTTTTATTAATTTCAAATTAAATGCTCATTTAAGGTTTTTAAACTACAGCTGCCCCAAACAGGCTGAGAAAAGGTTATTGTATGTGTAGTTAAACTTTAGTTTTTAAATTTGGGGCTGAAGCTTTCTAAATATAACCTTTGGTTTCTCAGGGCATTCAATATTAACTTTTGATAATAATATTTATTCACATTTTCTATATCTACCATGTTTTTCCTTTGTCCTATCTCTATACATTTGTTCTCCATTTGCTAAGTCTGTAACTACTTTTTTCCCTCTGTTTAATACAGGCTGGCAAAGTGTTTTGTTTTGTTTTTCTTTTTCCATCATTAAAGAGCAGAGTTTTTACTAGCATCCTCTTCAAGGATCTTTTATTTCCATTAATTACCACTTCATTGTTAGAGAAACATCCTCATCGGGAATATTAAAAGAAAAGAAACAAAGAAAGAAAAGAAAGAAGACAAGTGTATTTTGTGATATTTGTAAGCAAAAGTGAGTCTGATGGGAAAGGCTGAAAGAGAAAGTTCTGCCAAGGTTCCAGCCTCAGGATGGTTTTTGAAAGACTAAGAGAAAATACAGTCCTTGCATGTATCAAATGATTTAGAATCTTCAATTCTTCCAGATATGATGGGGATGTCATAAAGACAGGAGGCGGCTGAACAGCAAGGAAAGCACATTAGCTATTAACCTTCCCCCAGCCGATCAACTTTATTTTGCAATCTTCCCTCAGAACCATTAGAATACCCTGAAGAAATAACTTTCCAATTAAAACGGATCTCAGAGAACAAAGCCATTTTATCTCTGACTCCTGGTGTTCTTTATTCCAATAATTTAAATTGGAATTGATTTTTCAATTTAGCCGTTGACTTGCTATGGACACACAGCTGAAAAGGCCGAATGGAATTGCATGGCTGAAATATTTGTCTTCGTGATGCACTTCTCATAAATTCACAGGAGCCCTTTTTTTTTTTTTTTAATGCATTTTCTTCTGCTGCCTTTGCCTTAGACAACAGCTTTTTAGCACAGCATGGGCAAAGCTGAGAAAACACGTCCACCATGACCTCCAGGGCCTCATCCTCCATTCCTCATAGATCTATCTTCTTGTTGCACCTCTTAGAACATATATAAACCCAATGTATCAAAATGATCAGGCTTCTTGAATCCTGAATGTTTGCTTTCTAATTAACATAGAAGATTTAATTTTTTAGAAAAAGGAAAATACCTTTCTTAGGATCTTTTACTTCAAAATACAAGTAGTGGATATTGTACTTGCCTTTATTGCTTTAATTATTAGTAGCTAAAAATAATGAATTTTCAATTAACACTTGATAATTTTGAATTAAATACCACAAATGTTAAATTGTTTTTATTACCCTCTTATATTTTATAATAAAAGCACTAGTAATATCCAGTTATTAAGGCTCTTGATTAGCAGTCACAACTTTCCTGTCTATTCACATTTCTGACCCTTTGCTTTCTGTGACCTCAGATGAAATGCCATAGTCTTTGTCACCAGGTCCTTCCTGTTTCCTCACCCTGTCACTCCAGCAGGTGTCTCTGCTTTCCTTTGTCTTATAGGCTCAAGTCTTGTTCTGCAATCAGTACTGATGTGAATAGCAGGTATGGAAGGAAATCCTGAGCTCAAAACATTGTTTAATTTTTACTAAACACCATATTGCTTATTACTCACACCCCTTGTGGTTTTGCTATGCATTGTCTTTCTCAGAAGTGTCCGAATGCATGATCTCAGACCTGGCCTTGAATGCTGGCACAGCAATCTCTTTTATAATATCAAGAGCGAAAGAGATCACGGAAACTTTAGAATGTAAAGACCATGAGAACACAATTCCTATAGATATTTCTTGTTCACTGTTCTAGTCCTTATACCAAAACACTGCTTGGCACTTACTTGGTACTCAAATATCTGCTGAATTAATGAATTATATTCTGACTCCTGTCTGAATCTTCTCCCTGCAACTACTTATGAATTACAGCAGGAAGACATAATATTTATAGTAAATATATACACTTTTGTGCTTACTGTTATAACACAGTAGCTATTAGTTACATTAAAAGAGATTTTCCATAGTATTTTGATAAGGTATTGGTACTGGTTCTCTATCTCTGGCTATTGCATGGTTCACTGCACTTTTAAAGTCATCATGAGTAAAATAACAACAGGGTACCATTGGTCACAGTCTTAAGAGAAGCAAGAGTTTCTCACCAACTAACATCAGAAAATAATGCTTTTACAGCATTCATTCATTTAACAAATTGATCATGTCCTGTTATGTGCTTGGCACTCTTCTGAGCACAACGGGTGCACCAACAAATATACTGGACTGAAATGCCTATCCTTGTGGAGCTTAGTCTAATGAGAAAAGTGAAAGTCGCTCAGTCGTGTCCAATTCTTTGCGAGTCCATGGACTGTCCATGGAATTCTCCAGGTCAGAATACCAGAGTGGGTAGCCTTTCCCTTCTCCAGGGGACCTTCCCAACCCAGGGATTGAACCCAGGTCTCCCGTATTGCAGGTGGATTGTTTAACAGCTGAGCCACAAGGGAAGCCCACGGACACTGGAGTGGGTAGCCTTTCCCTTCTTCACGGTATCTTCCTGACCCAGGAATCCAACAGGGGTCTTCTGCAATGCAGGCGGATACTTTACTAACTGAGCTAGCAGGCAAGGAAACACATAAAGAACAAGCATAATTTTAATTGTTGGTTAAAGCATTATGAGATGAGAGATGTAGTAGTAGGTTAAAACGTGAAGAGATCAGTGTAAGGGAGCTCTCCAAGGGGAAGGGGCAGAGCAACAATTTAAAGGATAGTCAGAAAGGGCTTTTTGAAAAGGGATTTGAATTCTGGTTCTTTCAGGATATATGCCCATCAGTGGGGTTGCTGGGTCATAGGATAGTTCTATTTTCACTTTTTTAAGGAAGCTCCATATTGTTTTCCATAGTAACTGAATTAATTTACATTCTTACCAAGACTGGAAGAGGGTTCCCCTTTCTCTACAAGCTTGCCAGCATTTATTGTCTGTAGATTTTTTAATAATGGCTGTTTTGACTGGTTTGAGATGGATGGACCTAGAGGCTGTTACACAAAGTGAAATAAGTCAGAAAGAGAAAAACAAACATGGTATATTAACACATATATATGCAGTCTAGAAAAATGGTACAGATGAACCTATCTGCAGCAGGAATAGAGACTTGGAAGTAGAGAATAGACATGTGGACCCAGGGAAGGAGAGAACAAGATGAATTGGGAGAGTGAGATTGACATATACAACTACCTTGAGTAAAACAGACAGCTAGTGGGAACCTGCTGTATAGCACAGGGAGCTAAGCTAAGTGCTCTGTGATGACCTAGAAGGGTGAGATGGGGGTGTGGGAGGAGGCTCTACAGGAAGGGGACATATGTGTATGTAGAGCTGATTCACTTTGGTGTACAGCAGAAACTAACATAACATTGTAAAGCAATTATAAACCAGAAAAAAGAAAAAGGATTAGAGAAAAGACCTGGGGGAGGTAAAGCAGGGAGCCATGTACAGTCTGGTCAAGCACCTTTCAGGAAGGAAAAGCAGGTTCCTAGGGATCTAACCAAGAAGTGTTATTGGAAGGCCTGGCAGTTAGAAGCCACGCTGGCCGGAACAGAGTGAATGTGGTGGGAGAGTTTAGTGAGAGGAACTGATAGCAAATCCTATAAAGTGACTGCAGGGACTTTGGAGCTTAGCCTGTGAAAGAATCAAAGAGCCACTGCCAGCTGCTCCCATTTTGATTCTACTTGAATAATTGGAGCATTTTCTGCAATGACAACTGATTATATACTGCCTTGCTTTTGGAGGTTGGGGTGGATTGAGACATTTCTCAAAAAAGACTTGTATCTTCATTTTGATCTTAAGTTTTACAGAGATCACATGTCTCATTTCCAGTTTCCTCTTGACTTTAAGCACTTTCTATGTCCAACTACATCTGTCACCTAAGATTATGAGAATTTGTTTCCAGGCTTTCCCCACTGAAATGTAGGTAACTTGAGGACAGCCTTGCTTCTTTGTATTGATCTGTTTTTTGGGGTCTGTTACAGGATAAAGACTCTACAAAAGTTTGATAAAACATTGAGCTTAACAGAGCTAGCAGAAAAAGAAGGCAATTCATAGAATTAAAGTATTACTGGTTTCTTTTTACAGTAACTTGAATTTCTTCTGCTTAAATTCCTGTACTAGATTTTTGTCGTGAAAGCAATATAGTAAGAAAATTGGAGTCTTCCTAATGTAGACAGTGGTTATAGTTCAAAAATTATTCATCATTCTCTCAGAAAATCTACTAATTTAAGATTTCCCTAACTTTGACAGTTTGGGGAAATTTGTATGATGTTTGTATGCATTCAAATGTACCCCTGCAGATACAAAGTCTCTATCTGCTTGTCTCTGACAGAATTCTCCATTCAGTCTACAGAAGTGAAAATGAAAATTTCCTTTTTCTTCTAAGGACTCTGTGAAATCTTCAATCTTTAGAATATCTCTCCAACATAGAGGACAGATGCGGAAAGCAAAAACAATAGTTTTTTGCCTTATGCATATTAATATCTGAAGTAACCTAAATGCACATGTGTGCTCACTCATACACACTTTGAAAAAATTCAGTCTCTGACTTGCCGATCCTGAAAGTTGTTTCCCTGTCCAACATTCAATCACGTGGACCATCAGCGGGTGAGAAGCTACTTGCTGGACATTACCACAGCACGGAATAGCGTGCCACTATAATGATTTTCAGAGAAGGCAATGGCACCCACTCCAGTACTCTTGCCTGGAAAATTCCATGGGCGGAGGAGGCTGGTAGGCTGTAGTCCATGGGGTCGCTGAGAGTCGGAGATGACTGAGCGACTTCACTTTCACTTTCCACTTTCATGCATTGGAGAAGGAAATGGCAACCCACTCCAGTGTTCTTGCCTGAAGAATCCCAAGGATGGTGGAGCCTGGTGGGCTACCATCTATGGGGTCTCACAGAGTCGGACATGACTGAAGTGACTTAGCAGCAGCAGCAGCAGCAGTGTAATTATTTTCATGTTACAACATTTCATCATATTTCACGAGACATGCTTAACTCCATCCAAAATAGAGTTTTTAGAGAGTCATTTACAAAATGAATCTTATGAATTTAAAAGAGGATCAGGTAGGAGAAACTGCACTTACCACTCCACTGATAATCTATTTTCATTGTATTAATCTTATCAGGAATTTCAAGTAGAAATAATGTTAAAAAGTGAGTTTTGAGATACATATATATAT
>SJYW01026910.1:77195-100193 GCA_006410735.1 Raphicerus campestris
TTTTTTTTTTTTTTTCATTTTGGTCTCATCTTTAGGATTTTCTATGTATAGTATCATGTAATCTGAAAACAGTGACAGTTATACTTCTTCCTTTCTAATTTGAACACATTTAATTTCTTCTTAATTTAAGTCAAAAGTATTGTGACTTTGAAGAAGTAAACCCAAAATATAAAAACATATGAAGAAAACTTTAATTTTAAACTATTACTTCTGTAGTTTGTTACTTGACTTTAAGGAAACCCTTGCAATTAAAAAGACGTTGCCCTATATAGCACTTGATCTTTTATATTCTAGTGTGATTAAGCATATTTTTGTAAAAACAAAAAATTGATAACCTATACATTCAGTTCAGTTCAGTTTAGTCACTCAGTCATGTCCGACTCTTTGCGACCCCATGAATCACAGCACGCCAGGACTCCCTGTTCATCACCATCTCCTGGAGTTCACTCAGACTCACGTCCATCGAGTCAGTGATGCCATCCAGCCATCTCATCCTCTGTCGTCCCCTTCTCCTCCTGCCCCCAATCCCTCCCAGCATCAGAGTCTCTTCCAATGAGTCAACTCTTCTCATGAGGTGGCCAAAGTACTGGAGTTTCAGCTTTAGCATCATTCCTTCCAAAGAAATCCCAGGGTTGATCTCCTTCAGAATGGACTGGTTGGATCTCCTTGCAGTCCAAGGGACTCTCAAGAGTCTTCTCCAACACCACAGTTCAAAAGCATCAATTCTTTGGTGCTCAGCCTTCTTCACAGTCCAACTCTCACATCCATACATGACCACTGGAAAAACCATAGCCTTGACTAGACGGACCTTAGTCGGCAAAGTAATGTCTCTGCTTTTCAATATACTATCTACGTTGGTCATAACTTTTCTTCCAAGGAGTAAGCATCTTTTAGACATCAAAATTTAGTGTGTGGAAAGTAAGATTGTAATTTTTCCAGTATTTTAGTGACATATAAATCTGTTTCAAAAGATGCCTAATATTAATCATGACAGAACAGGTAGTAAATTTTCTGTGAAGAAAGGGACACCACCTTCAATAAGTAATCACATTTAGTATCATCACTAACAGGAAAATCAACACTATGTGCATCTCGATGTGATACACTGAAAAATACCCCAAATTCATAACCTAAATTGTTTTTCAGTCAGAAAGTCATGTCCAACTCTTTGTGGACCCATGAACTGTAGCAGGCCAGATTCTCTGCCTCTTATTATCTTTTGGAGTTTGCTTAGCTCTTGTCTGTGGGGTTAGTGATGCCATGCAACCACTTCATTCTCTGTTGCCCCTTCTCCTCCTGTCCCTAATATTTCCAAGCATTGGGGTATTTTTCAGTGAGTTGGTTCTTTGTATCAGATGACCAAGTATTGGAGTTTCAGCTTCAGCATCAGTCCTTCCAATGAACATTCAGGGTTGATTTCCTTTATGATGGACTGGTTTAATCTCCTTGCTCTCCAAGGGACTCTCAAGGGTCTTCTCCAGCATTCTCTTAGCACCACAGTTCAAAAGCATTAATTCTTCGGCACTCAGCCTTCTTTATGATCCAACTCATAACCATACATGACTACTTGAAAAACCACAGCTTATACTAGACAGACCTTTGTCATTGAAGCGATGTCTCTGCTTTTTAATATGCTGTTTAGATATAGCTTTGTCTAAAGCTATGACATAGTTTGTCATATCTTTTCTTCCAAGGAGCAAGCATCTTTTAATTTCATGGCTACAGTCACTATCTGCAGTAATTTTGGAGCTCAAGAGAATAGAATCTATCACTGTTTCCACTTTTTCTGCATTTATTTGCCATGAAGTGATGGGATCAGATGCCATGATCTGAGTTTTTGAATGTTGAATTTTAAGCCAACTTTTGCACTTATCCTTCTTTCACTCTCATCAAGAAGCACTTTTAGTTCCTTTTCACTTTTTGCCATTAAATCTTGCACATTTGAGGTTGTTGATATTTTTCCTAGAAATCAGATTCTGGCTTGTGATCATCCAGCCTCACGTTTTGTATGATGTATTCGGCATATAAGTCAAATAAGCAGGGTGACAACATACAGCCTTTACATATTCCTTTATCATTTTTGAACCAGTCCTTTGTTCCATGTCTGGTTCTAACTGCTGTTTCTTGCCTTGAATACAGGTTTCTCAGGAGGCAGGTAAGGTAGTCTGATCCCCATCTCTAAGTATTTTCCAAAGTTTATTGTGATCCATACAGTCAAAGGCTTTAGCATATTCAATGAAGCAGAAGTAGATTTTTTTTTTTAATTCCCTTGTTTTTTCTATGATCCAATGAGTGTGAGCACTTTGATTTCTGGTTTCTCTGCCTTTTCTAAATCCAGCTTGTATTCTGGAATTTCTCATTTCACATTCTGCTAAAGCCTAGCTTGAAGGATTTCGAGCAAAATATGCCAGCATGTAAAATGTGTGCCTTAGTATGGTAATTTTTACATTCTTTCACATTACCTTTCTTTAGAATTGGAATGAAAACTGGTCATTTCCAGTCCTGAGGCCCCTGCTGAGTTTTCCAAATTTGCTGATATATTGAGTGCAGCATTATCTTTTAGAGTTTGAAATAGCTGGAATTCCATCACCTCTACTCACTCTGCTCCTTGTTAAGTTTCCTAAGGCCCACTTGACTTCACACTCTAGGGTGTCTGGCTCTAGGTGAGTGACCACATCAACATGGCTACCTGGGTCATTAAGACCTTTTTGTAGTGTTCTTCTGTGTATTCTTGCCATCTCTTCTTAAACTCTTCTGCTTCGATTAGGTCCTTGTTGTTTCTGTCTTTTATTGTTCCCATCTTTGCATGAAGTATTTCCTTTGTATCTCCAATTTTCTTGAAGAGATCGCTAGTCCTCCCCATTCTATTGTTTTCCAAGGTTTTCTTATCTCTCCTTGCTGTTCTCTGGAACTCTGCATTCAGTTGGGAACACTTTCTCTTTCTCCTTTGAGGAAATATTATATACCTAAATTGAGAGTCATTCTATGAAAAACTTCCTGCATTCTTCAAAAATGTAGAGGTCAGGACTGTTGAAGCACAATTGATCAACTTT
Organism: Raphicerus campestris; assembly: GCA_006410735.1. Classification (NCBI taxonomy): domain Eukaryota; kingdom Metazoa; phylum Chordata; class Mammalia; order Artiodactyla; family Bovidae; genus Raphicerus; species Raphicerus campestris. The sequence continues at coordinate 80,249 of SJYW01026910.1, forward strand.
TCCAGAGTAAAAGAATCCAGAGACATGTCAACTAAATGCACTCTGAGGTGTAGAAAATATAATCTTACATTAGGAAAAAAAAATCTCTCAATTGTCATATTTTTGACAAGCTAATGATATTAATTTTTTTTACTTTATTTTTTTAAATTATGAAAGTATGATAACACATCTACAGAAGACTTTGAAAACACCAAACAAGGTTTCATATAGTTCCACTATATGCTACCATTATATTTTAAATAGATGAATGAAAAATTTTAATTGGAATTTCATTATCAAACTTTCAAAAATTAATAAATTTAACATATAGAGAAGTAGAAGGACATAGATCTGAAATGCACTGTGAACCAATTCAACATCATTAAGATTTATACAATTTTCACACAACAGTAGGATACAAATTCCATTCAAGTTTCCAATAGATTGTAAACTAGGAGACATTGGAACATATCCAGGAACATAAAGCAAGGTGCAAAAATTTCATGGCCTAAAGGTATTGAAATCATAAAGAGTCTGTTCTCTTATCATTGTAGAATTATGCCAGAAATCAGTATCAAGAGATATTTGAAAATAACTCATACATTTCCATGTGACATTTGCCAAGAGAGATCTTCAATTTAGCCATCAAAAGCCACAATCAAGTTAGATTGGGAGGGGAAAAAAAAATACACAGAATGTGACTTTGGAGAAGAAAGCATTTAAATAAAAAAATAGTATCAATATAAGTAGAGATACCTTAGCCAAATTCCTATATATTTGAAAATTAAGCATCCACTTCTAGATGATGGCTATATGTGAAAAGCCCTAGTAAAGAAAATTAGAAAATATTTGTACAGAATAAAAATGAAAAGCTAGTTTACCAGAATTTGCTGCATGCAGTTGAAGCTGCTCAGTGCAATAAATACAATGTAAAGTCTTGAAAAAGGTACAAAAACAAATAATAGGCAACAGCATAAATTGTTGTGAAACTTAAAGCAAATTTGTACCTTAGTTAATAATGGTGTATCACTTTTTGATTTCCTGTTTTTATTTTTTCTTTCTAACAATACAGTATTTGTTAATATTCTTAGAATAGGATTAGAAGTTTCAAGCCTCATTTGAATTTTTTAAATTACTAAGATAATAAATCTTTTAGAATTTTATCAGTAATATTAGATGCCAAAATACATGGAATAATATAAAACTTTTGAGTGAACATAAATTAGAAATCTAGCATTCTATGCCTATTAAGTCAAACAAGTGAAATCAAAATGTCATACTTTTTTTAGCTAGGCAAAAGTTTGTGAATTTTTGAAAATATATATTGTACACATATATATATATGTATAATATATATATACACATAGGTATGCAAAACTTTTCTCTTGTGCTTGATAAAAACTTGAGAAAGATTAACTACAAAAAAGAGACAGAAAAATTGGAAAACACAAAATAAATGAAATAGTAACACTGAATATGAAATAGAAAAAGATGAACTAGCCAAAAATGAAAGATCATCATATAATCCAATTGTATTTAGGCATGGCTGCTCATCAGAAACACATCTGAAGCTTTGGATAAGAAAAGCAATACCTGGCCATTTGTAATTTTCAAAAACTTCCAAGTTATTTCAGTTATGCATATAGATTTTAAAAAGTGATTATAAATTTTCTATTAAGAGGTAGTTTTAGTGATATAGAATTCTATTATTTTCTGTTGACCAGTCAAGATACAACAGTATTAATTGAAAAATAGTTATATAATAACTATAGTAAAAGGTGTGTATCAGTTTTCACAATCAAAAGCCAGACAAAAAATAAAAAATAATTACAATTGCCAATGATAATCGAATCATGATTAGCCTAGCAATACAAACAATACAAAATAATTTTATACAGCTTGAGCTAGGGCAAGCAGAGTGATGTAATACATGGAAATGCATACATGGTGCCTGCTTTCATCCGCCCAGCCGGTCTATGTCTTTTGGTTGGTGCATTTAATCCACTTACAATTAAAGGCTTCTGAGATGGTGCTAGCGGTAAACAACCCATCTGCCAATAGAGGAGAGGTAGTTCAGTTCAGTTCATTTCAGTTACTCAGTTATGTCCGACTCTTTGCAAACCCATGGACTGCAATATCCCAGGCCTCCCTGTCCATCACCAACTCCTGGAGTTTACTCAAACTCATGTCCATTGAGTGGGTGATGCTATCCAACCATCTCATCTTCTGTCATACCCTTCTTCTGCCACCTTCAATCTTTCCCAGCATCATGGTCTTTTTAAATGAGTCTATTCTCCACATCAGGTGGCCAAAGTATTGAAGTTTCAGCTTCTACATCAGTCCTTCCAATGAATATTCAGGATTGATTTCCTTTAGGATGGATTGGTTGAATCCCCTTGCAGTCCAACAGACTCTCAAGAGTCTTCTCCCACACCACAGTTCAAAACCATCGATTCTTTGCTGTTCAGCTTTCTTTATAGTCCAACTTTGCATCCATCCATGACTACTCAAAAAACCATAACCTTGACTAGACAGACTTTGGTTGGCAAAGTAATGTCTCTGCTTTTTAATTTGCTGTATAGGTTGGTCATAACTCTTCCAAAGAGCAAGCATATTTTAATTTCATGGCTGCCATAAACATCTGCAGTTATTTTGGAGCCTCCCAAAATAAAGTCTGTCACTGTTTCCACTGTTTACCCATCTATTTGCCGTGAAGTGATGGGACCAGATAACATGATCTTGGTTTTCTGAATGTTGAATTTTAAACCAATTTTTTCACTCTCCTCTTTCATCGAGACTCTTTAGCTGTTCTTCACTTTCTGCCATAAGTGTGGTGTTATCTGCATATCTGAGATTGTCGATATTTCTCCCGGCAGTCAAGAGACCCAGATTTGGTCCCTGGGTCAGGAAGATCCCTCGAGTAGTCTTTTCCATCTCTTGTGTTTCCTATCTAGAGAAGTTCCTTTAGTGTGCATTGTAAATTTAGAGATGCTGAATTCTTTCTTGTCTGGGAAGTTTTTGATTTCTCTCCCAAATCTGAATGNTACAAAATAATTTTATACAGCTTGAGCTAGGGCAAGCAGAGTGATGTAATACATGGAAATGCATACATGGTGCCTGCTTTCATCCGCCCAGCCGGTCTATGTCTTTTGGTTGGTGCATTTAATCCACTTACAATTAAAGGCTTCTGAGATGGTGCTAGCGGTAAACAACCCATCTGCCAATAGAGGAGAGGTAGTTCAGTTCAGTTCATTTCAGTTACTCAGTTATGTTCGACTCTTTGCAAACCCATGGACTGCAATATCCCAGGCCTCCCTGTCCATCACCAACTCCTGGAGTTTACTCAAACTCATGTCCATTGAGTGGGTGATGCTATCCAACCATCTCATCTTCTGTCATCCCCTTCTTCTGCCACCTTCAATCTTTCCCAGCATCATGGTCTTTTTAAATGAGTCTATTCTCCACATCAGGTGGCCAAAGTATTGAAGTTTCAGCTTCTGCATCAGTCCTTCCAATGAATATTCAGGATTGATTTCCTTTAGGATGGATTGGTTGAATCCCCTTGCAGTCCAACGGACTCTCAAGAGTCTTCTCCCACACCACAGTTCAAAACCATCGATTCTTTGCTGTTCAGCTTTCTTTATAGTCCAACTTTGCATCCATCCATGACTACTCAAAAAACCATAACCTTGACTAGACAGACTTTGGTTGGCAAAGTAATGTCTCTGCTTTTTAATTTGCTGTGTAGATTGGTCATAACTCTTCCAAAGAGCAAGCATATTTTAATTTCATGGCTGCCATAAACATCTGCAGTTATTTTGGAGCCTCCCAAAATAAAGTCTGTCACTGTTTCCACTGTTTACCCATCTATTTGCCGTGAAGTGATGGGACCAGATAACATGATCTTGGTTTTCTGAATGTTGAATTTTAAACCAATTTTTTCACTCTCCTCTTTCATCGAGACTCTTTAGCTGTTCTTCACTTTCTGCCATAAGTGTGGTGTTATCTGCATATCTGAGATTGTCGATATTTCTCCCAGCAGTCAAGAGACCCAGATTTGATCCCTGGGTCAGGAAGATCCCTCGAGTAGTCTTTTCCATCTCTTGTGTTTCCTATCTAGAGAAGTTCCTTTAGTGTGCATTGTAAATTTAGAGATGCTGAATTCTTTCTTGTCTGGGAAGTTTTTGATTTCTCTCCCAAATCTGAATCAGAGTTTTGCAGGGAAGAGTATTCTTAGTTGTATGTTCTTCTTTTTCATCATTTTAAATATATTATGCATTCTCTTCTGGCTTGTGGAGTTTCTGTTGATAAATTTGCTGGTAACTTTATAGGAATCTCTTGTATGATATTTGTTTTGTTATGCATTCCCTTGTCATTTTTAACATTTCATCTTTGTTTTTAAATTTCATCATCTTGATTGCTATGTGTCTCAGTGTGTTCTTCCTATGGTTTGTCCTGTTGGAGATTCTGCACTTCCTGGACTTAGTTGACTATTTCCTTTTCCATGTTAGAGAAGTTTTCAGCCATTATTTCTTCAAATATTTAATCAGGTCCTTTATTTTTCTCTTCTCCTTATGGGACCCTTTAATGTGAATATTGGTGTGTTTAATGTTGTCCCAGATGTCTCTTAGTCTGTTTCATCCATTTCTCATTCTTTTTTTTTTTTTCCTAGATTTTGTTCTGCAGCAGTGATTTCCACCATTCTGTCCTCCAGGTAACATTTGTTTTTCTACGTCAGTTATTCTGCTATTGATTCCTCCTAGTGTATTGTTCATCTCTGTTTCTTTGTTCTTTAATTCTTCTAAGTCTTTGTTAAGCATGTCTTACATCTTCTCAGCCTTTGGCTCCATTGTTTTTCTGAGATCCTGGATCATCTTCACTATCATTATTCTGAAGTTGTTTTTCTGGAAGGTTGCCTATCTCCACTTCATTTTTAGTTGTTTTTCTGGGGTTTTGTCTTGTCTCTTCATCTGGGACAAAACCTTCTGCTTTTATGTCCTGGCTAACTTTCTGTGATGTGATTTTAGTTCTAGACCTGTGGGACTGTGATTCTTTTTGCTTCTTCTGTCTTTTCTTTGGCGGATGAGGGCTAAAGTCTTGTGTAAGCTACTTGATGTGAGGGACTGGTGAAAAGAAAAACTNGATGTGATTTTAGTTTTAGACCTGTGGGACTGTGATTCTTTTTGCTTCTTCTGTCTTTTCTTTGGCGGATGAGGGCTAAAGTCTTGTGTAAGCTACTTGATGTGAGGGACTGGTGAAAAGAAAAACTGGGTCTTGCTCTGGTGAGCAGAGCTGTGCTCAGTAAAGCTTTAATCCAATTATCCTTGATAGTTGTTTGGACTGTGGTGACCTGGCTTGGGGTCCATGGGCTACATGGTGGGGTTAATGGAGACTTCCAAGAAGATCTTATGCCAAGGGCTCTCTTCCAGGACTGCTGCTGCCAGTGCCCCTATCCCCAGAGAGCCACTGGTGACCCACATCTCACAGGATATCACCCAACACCAGCCAGTAGGCCTTGTTCAGTCTCCTGTGGGGTCACTGCTCCTTTCCCTTGGGTCTTGGCCTGCACAAAAATTTTTTGTACTCTCCAAGAGTGGAGTTTGTGTTAGTCTGAGTCCTATGGAAGCCCTGTAATCCGATCTCACTGACCTTCAAAGTCGGATTTTTTGGGGATTCCTAGTTCTTTTGCTGGATCCACAGACTAGGAAGCCTGAGATGAGGCTTAGAACCTCACAACAATGAGAGAGCTTCTTTAATATTATTGTTTTCCATATTGTGGGTTGCTCTCCAGGTAGGTACAGGATTTGATTTTATCATATTTTCACTTCTCCTACCATCTCGTGGCTTTTTCTTTGTCTTTGGACATTGGGCATCTTTTTTGTTGGATTCCAGTGTTCTCCCGTTAATGGTTGTTCAACAGCTAGTTGCAGTTTTGGAGCTCTCACAGAAGAAGATGAGCACAGGTCTTTCTATTCTATTATCTTGAATCATAAACATCTAAACTTGAATATGAAGTAAAATTTAGGTATAGCATAGTATCAGTATTATATCTCTTAATTTTGAAAATTTTAATAATCATGAAAAATTTATCCTTGGTCTTAGAAAATAAACATTAGAGAATTTAAGGATATAGATCACCATATTGCCAACTTAATCAAACAGTATTAAATGAAATGCATGTCGTAAACATACAGACAAATAGTAATAAAGCAACTGCAATAGAATGTAAACAATTTGGTGAATTTGGGTATAATTACTATAAACAAAAGTGCTTGGAAAATGTACATTATTTATCCTTGTATAAGTATATATCTATTTCAAATCTAGAGAGTATTTTAAATATTTGACACACTGACCTCATTTGTTAGAAAATATATAGTCTGGATAATATGTTCCAGGACTAACTTAAGAATATGCATTATTATTTTATATGTAGATGATATCACAGCAGATGATCATTTTGGTAAAATCATTATTGTTTGTGATCTTTTGGTTCTTTTCCTCATTTTAATAATTAAGCAACTAGGTCTCTTAGAACAGTTCTGAATCAAGCTGCATTCAAACCAGATGTTTTGAGTGTGTAATTTCATTCCAAAATTTTTGAGATGCACTGTAGAGAATGTCTAAGATATAATGATCAGGAAAAATTTCCCTTATAAAATTGGACATTCCCAGATCAGCCTCTGAGTTAAATGGTTTTTTTTTTTTTTTTTTAAACTGTTTCATAGTGGAAGTTTGGTTAAAAGATTTGGCACAGTGCTCCTCAGTTTAATTTTAAGCCTGACAGAAATGCTGGCTTTGGTGTGTGTATGTGTGTAATTTAGTTGCTTTGCTACTGGAAGTCTATGGAAGATTAATGAATGGTGAGGCTCAGTGGCAGTTGTGAGGGGATGCAGGGTAGAGAAAACCAGTCACCATCTGTTCAGAATGTCTTTTGTAGTGCTTTTAAGGAAAACAGTTATCAGCAGGAGACAAAGGCAAACAATGGCTTTAAATATTAATGTTTCTGTTGTTGCAAATAAATGTTGCAATTGTACTTCTATTATCTCAACAAATAAATATGTTTATATCATGTTGTGACCAACTATATATCAAATAAATTCTCCAGAAAACAAGAAAATTAATAAGAATGTTGTATCCTTAGCAATATTTACTCTCAATTAGGATCTTTGGAGCTTGTCTTTGAGATATATATATATATAGAGAGAGAGAGAGAGAGAGAGAGAGACAAGCTCTGTAAATCACCTTTTACCTTAAAGTTAACCTTTTCCTTTAGAATCAGATTCATTATTCCACTCTTGCTTCAAATCTATTCAAAACTGGCCATTTATAATGGAAATACTATCAGTTATTTATGCTCACTCAGAAAACTCTAGGCTTATGACTTTTCAAACTTGAATTGAACACAAAGCACCTAAGTGGTCTTTTTAAAATGCAGATATTGATTCAGTAAGTCAGGACTTGAACCTAACTCCCAGATGATGGCACTGGTGTTGGTCCACTCTGATTACAAGGACAGAAATATATATTTATGATTTTTTTTGTCATTAAGAATGGTGGAAGTGTCATTTATAAAATGTTCAAAATACACTGCCTTAATATTGGTGTCTGCTTGGCTAAGGTTTTGCAAATGTTCCCACTCATCCAGCCACCAAATAATAAAACAACAGTATAGAAGTAGTATTAAAAGAAAAATAAGCCCTTTAATAGAGTATTGGATGTCATTAGAACTAGTATTGAAACAGCACTGGGTCCTTCATCAACAGATTTGGTTACATCAGAAAATCATAAAAGATGTGCAAAACAACCTAGGCATTTTCTTTTAATTAAAAAGACATAAATGTTAATCCTTTTGGTCCTCTTTGACCTAAGACCAAACTTTTATTATTGTATAATTTTGCCAATTTATAAAAGGTACCCATGATTCATTACCTTGGATTTTCAGTTTCCATTTCTTTCATGTGGATCAATAACTTAAGTAAAGCTACATGGCAGTATAATTAGAAGATTTATAGTAACTTACAGTTTTTCACAATTAGCTTGTTTACACCTAGCTCAAGTGGTTCAGAGGGTAAAGAATCTGCCTGCAATGCAAGAGACCTGGGTTTGATANTAAGACCAAACTTTTATTATTGTATAATTTTGCCAATTTTATTTTCCTGTCATCTTTCAGGTATAAAAGGTACCCATGATTCATTACCTTGGATTTTCAGTTTCCATTTCTTTCATTTGGATCAATAACTTAAGTAAAGCTACATGGCAGTATAATTAGAAGATTTATAGTAACTTACAGTTTTTTACAATTAGCTTGTTTACACCTAGCTCAAGTGGTTCAGAGGGTAAAGAATCTGCCTGCAATGCAAGAGACCTGGGTTTGATATCTGGTTAGGAAAGATTCCCTGATGAAGGAAAGTATTGTTATTAATCCAATTTAATTGGGTTAATTAAATTAATTAATCCAATAGCATAATTTCCATAAAAACAATAAAAATGCTTATTCTCTTACGTATTGTTTTTATTTAAATAATGTTTAATTATGTTATAGCTTCAAGGACAAATGCAACAAAAATATTGAACTCATTACAAACATTGGTAGTAAGGTCATGTGTGTAAACTAGGGAAAAATGAACTAGACAAAAGGGTCCATTGTGCTATTAGTATCCATGAGTTTGAGTCACAAAGAATATTGAGAATGATAATAAATCTGAGAAATGGAGCATGATTAAGAAAGCTTTTAATCTTAAAGAAAATTCAATGCACTGCACCATTTAAAAAATAAGGAATTTGACATAACCTCCAGTAAATATGTCTCATAATCTTTTCTGATACTTTCCAGTTCTTATTATCAATTTATTTGGCTGATTTTTCCTCCTTACATTGAGTCATATTTTTTTCTCTATCATTCTCTCACCATTTCTAGTTTTGATTTTTTTTTGTATCTATAACCCTAAATATATCCTCCCTTTTTCTTCCTCAATTTTACCTCTAATTTTTCTACTTTTTTTCTCATTTTTTTTTCCTATTTTTCGGCCATGCAGTATGGCATGCAGGATTTTAGTTGCCTGACGGAGGACTGAACCCATGTCCCTTGCAGTGGAAACATGGCATCCTAAGCCCTGAAACTGAATGTGAGGAAGTTCCCAATTTTCCTACTTTTGAATCTCAAAATATCTGAGGAGAAAGTGGCAAAAATGAATTGGTGCAGTCTAAAATTATTTCCTTGGTAACAAGTTGACTTTATATCTTGCAAATATTTGTTAAAATTATTTTCCTGATTAGTCAATTGTGAACCAAGATAGTAACAGAATAATCTTTTGAGACACTTGAGTTGCAACAGAATTTGTTATTTACTGCTAGAGAATAGGATATATGATAAGGATCATTTAAATGATACCTGGGACCAAAATTCCTTCAAAGGACATTTTTACCTTAGAAGGCGATGGCACCCAACTCCAGTACTCTTGCCTGGACGGAGAAGCCTGGTAGGCTGTAGTCCATGGGGTCGCTGAGTTGGACATGACTGAGCGACTTCACTTTCACTTTTCACTTTCATGCATTGGAGAAGGAAATGGCAACCCACTCCAGCATTCTTGCCTGGAGAATCCCAGGGACGCAGGAGCCTGGTGGGCTGCCGTCTATGGGGTCGCCCAGAGTGAGACACNCGACTGAGCAACTTCACTTTCACTTTTCACTTTCATGGATTGGAGAAGGAAATGGCAACCCACTTCAGCATTCTTGCCTGGAGAATCCCAGGGACGCAGGAGCCTGGTGGGCTGCCGTCTATGGGGTCGCCCAGAGTGAGACACGACTGAAGCCACTTAGCAGCAGCAGCAGCAGTAATATAATAACTTAAGTGGCCCCAGTTGATGAATTATGAAATATGAGAAAACTATCACTAAGTTTTCCACTCTTTCTTTACAAAACTTGTGATTCACAATTCTTAATGATTTCCATCAGGATAAGTAAAACAGAGCAAATTTTTTAAAAACTTAAAATATACTATAATCAAAATTTCAATGAAATCATTCTAGCCAAAAATTGTCAAAATGTTGATCATCTAGAAAGAAAATAAATTTTCTAATTTAGTTTGATTATTAGTTATACAAAAGACTTGGTTATAGTTTCTGTACTCAGTATTTGCTTCACAATTTTGTAATTTATTTGAAAANTTTAAGCCTTAAAGGTAATCCATCTTTAAGAAAAATGTCCTTTTCCAGAAAAAAACATTATTTCTCATATATAAATATTAGTAATTAAGCTTCAAGAAAGGCACAATTTGTTGAATGGCAATGCACTGCCACAAAAATGTTAATTGCATTCACAATTGCACATATAACCCTGAAAGTTCTTCTTCTTAAAAAAAATTTCTACAAAACCAGACTACAAATGGCAGGTGACTGCATTACTCTTTTCATAAAATAATTTGGCAGAAACTGAGTCACAGTCTCTCCTCTCATAAAGAGGAACTATGTGTCAGACCCAAGGACCACCAGGATATTGAAACAGAGGATGAATTCAGATGAGATTGCTTATGTGATAAGCTGTGTTTAGAATGATGACAATTGATATACAATTCAANAATTTGGCAGAAACTGAGTCACAGTCTCTCCTCTCATAAAGAGGAACTATGTGTCAGACCCAAGGACCACCAGGATATTGAAACAGAGGATGAATTCAGATGAGATTGCTTATGTGATAAGCTGTGTTTAGAATGATGACAATTGATATACAATTCAAAAAAAGTATGATAGTACAAAAGGCTTATCAAAAATAGCAGACAAAAGACAGAAAAAAAAAGGGAATAAACTCAGGATTCAGACTATTTTCATTATTCTCTTGGATTTCCTAGCCTTAAGTATATTGTTTGGACATATCTTCCTTTAGAGAAAACTCAGTGTCCTGAAATGCTGCATAATTTAATACATTTATTTCAATTTATAAAATAGAGTAAATTTAGACTGACTCATCCAAGCTTCATATTTAAGGAATTTAAGGAATGTATCTACTCAAGGTAGAACGTCTCTTACCTCTTCAGTTTTGTTACTTTAAGAAGGAAACTGTAGTTATGAATCAAAGTGAATCACTGAAGTGCTTTAGAACTGTATTGCCATATTTAAGTTGTTATTATAAACAATAAATAGATTTTTAGAGAATAAATTTAAAAAGAAAGAAAGTTAAAGAGTTCACTCTAACACCGTAATGTTAGGGTGATGGGTAGGACTGAAAGAAAAAAAAGAAAAAAAAAAACAAAAAAACTAAGAGCATACACACTGTGATGCAGGTTATTCTGTTTCAAAAGCAAGAAAATTAAAATGATGCTAATTCTGATCTTCTTTCTTATACTTCCCTCCTCCAGGTTGGAAAATACACTAAGAAAGATATTTGAAATCTAACCAGTAAGGAATGCGAACAAAGTAGGAAATAATATTCAANATGCAGGTTATTCTGTTTCAAAAGCAAGAAAATTAAAATGATGCTAATTCTGATCTTCTTTCTTATACTTCCCTCCTCCAGGTTGGAAAATACACTAAGAAAGATATTTGAAATCTAACCAGTAAGGAATGTGAACAAAGTAGGAAATAATATTCAAACATTTGGTTATCTTAGAGGATTTGGAGTGTCTGTTATTTGTATGAATTCTTCCTAAGTCAAAGGACTTCAAATCTTTCCTGTGCATACTGTGATTTCCTAGATATGTCGATAGGAGGCTCATTACTTTATAGGCACAATGGATAAAGACATAGGGTAGTTAAAGTTTTTAATTTGAAAAATAAATTAACATTATATCACATAATTTATGGGAAATGTGTAATATATTTTATTGACTGCATGTAGAACTTAGAAATATGATTTATATGAATTTGCTATTTCAGCATGATGAATTGATTGTCACATTGAGGATTATGGAATTAGCTGGAAGAACAGATGATTAACCACCACAGCCTTTTGGCTGGTGAAGTTTTACCTTCTGATTTTCGAACATTAATAAATCATACTTCAGCATATGGGACTATTTTGGCAATAGAGCCACTATCAATTTAATCATCTCAAACCAGAAACGAATGTGTAAGTTGCAAATGTCACAGACACGCAAACCAGTTACTAAGAACAATTGAGTATATTATTCTTCTAGTCACATTAATTACAGCTGAAACAAACCTTGAAGAGCTAAGAAAACATAGCACGACTTATCTACTATTTACTAGGGGGAAAAAAGAATCAATATAGCCATTAATTGCATAAATAGCAATAAATACTTTGGCCGCTGTCCAGGAAGTGTACCAACTGAGAGAGTTTTTCATACTGCTGGTTTCATTACACAGATCATAGTCACAGTAAAGCGGGCAGTGGACTGCTGTTCAATAAACTAAATTTAATGTTACTCAATTATGATCATCACGCTCAGATATAATACTAATAGGAATGTCAACAGCGATTACATTTTCAGATTTATGTAAAATAATTCAAATGCTATTTGCTATCCCTGAGATACAAGGTTCATCCGGTTGTTTATGCAGTTGGTCGATATTGATCGTGCACAGCAAGCAGCATAGCAGAGGCCCAATGGCAAGGATATACAGCATCCCTGGTGCCAGCCACCAGGGTGCTATGCCAAGCACAGGGGGCAGCGTGCCAAGTCATCAAGCAGACAGCGCACCTCTGCAAAGCTGCCTTGTTGTTTTTATACAATATTTTTTTTTTTGAATTGCTCACATGTGCCATGAGTAATTCTTGCCAACATTACCCAGCATGAAGCAGAAATGAAGTCTCGGAAATGTCTTTCTTAGAGAATTCTTTTCAGAGCTAAATGAATCTAGTGAAGATATCACTCTAGCATCATTATATGCTGTTATGTATGGCTGGGGCTGTGCCATTTAGCAAAGTGTCACTCAGTGGGCTGAGCAGCTGGTGTATATGATTTTGTATACCACCTGCAAAAAAGATGCCAAACCATACAATCAACCACCTGGCCAAGAGAGGAGGGTAGCTAAACACTACTTTGTTGTTGCACCCACATTTTCAGAAAGTTTGAGAATGTAAACAGGCTTAGGCAGAATGAACATTGTACAAAATAAGGTTTGTTAAAGCTTTTTCTGTTCAATAAAGCATATAGTGCCTGCTGTTCAGAGTACTGTTGAACAGATTTGCTTTATTTCTAATGAAGGTGTTTGGGCATTTTCCTGGCACAAATGGAGTAGAATTATGTACTTAAAATGATATTTTAGAACAACAACCAAACATACCGCCACTTCAATTGCACTGCAACAGATTGGAAAAAATGAAAATAGATATAAACTGAAACTCAATAATGAATTAGTGTCATTACTATGGATGAATCATTCGTTTAGGAGAATCTTGTCTAGCCTTGAACAACCTGTATGTCTAGCAAATTCCTTTCTGCCTAAAGCATGTGTTTATTATAATAGTCTCTGTTCCATTACCTGTGGGGGAAAATACCTTACAGACGGCCTCTTTACTTATTTGGTTATAAGTGAATATGAGAGTAATTTGATTGGTAACTAATCTTTCTATCACCGGGTTTTCAGTGTCAGAAATGTCAATCTCATTATCTCATGTTTTCACTGGCTCAGCACTAGNAGCCTTGAACAACCTGTATGTCTAGCAAATTCCTTTCTGCCTAAAGCATGTGTTTATTATAATAGTCTCTGTTCCATTACTTGTGGGGGAAAATACCTTACAGACGGCCTCTTTACTTATTTGGTTATAAGTGAATACGAGAGTAATTTGATTGGTAACTAATCTTTCTATCACCAGGTTTTCAGTGTCAGAAATGTCAGTCTCATTATCTCATGTTTTCACTGGCTCAGCACTAGCTCGCTTTCTGTAGCCACACACCTTTTAAAACTCCAGTTTCTGATTATTTCACAGATTACTGGAGAAAGAACTAATAACAATATAAGGGTATTCAATATGAAACAAAGGAACTTGCAGCGTACAGACTAAGGTCTCTGGCTCTAATTATTTCGGTTCAGTTCAGTTCAGTTCAGTCGCTCAGTCGCCTCCTACTCTGCGATCCCATGAACTGCAGCATGCCAGGGTCCATCGAGTCGGTGATGCCATCCAATCATCTCAATCCTCTATCATCCCCTTCTCCTCCCACCTTCAATCTTTCCCACGAATAGGGTCTTTTCTAATGAGTCAGCTCTTCACATCAGGTGGCTAAAGTACTGGAGTTTCAGCTTCAGCATCAGTCCTTCCAGTGTATATTCAGGACTGATTTGCTTTAGGATGGGCTGGTTGGATCTTCTTGCTGTCTAAGGGAGGCTCAAGAGTCTTCTCCAACACCACAGTTCAAAAGCATCAATTCTCCGGTGCTTCCAACTCTCACATCCATACACAACTACTGGAAAAACCATAGCTTTGACTAGACAGAGCATTGTTGGAAAAGTAATGTCTCTACTTGAATAACCTGTCTAGGATGGTCATAACTTTCTTTCCAAGGAATAAGCATATTTTAATTTCATGGCTACAGTCACCATCTGCAGTGACTTTGGAGCCCCACTCCGAAGTAAAGTCTCACTGTTTCCAATGTTTCCCCATCTATTTCCCATGAAGTGATGGGACCAGATGCCATGATCTTAGTTTTCTGAATGTAGAGCTTTAAGCCAGCATTTTCACTCTGCTCTTTCACTTTCAAGAGGCTCTTTAGTTCTTCAATTTCTGCCATAATTGTGGTGTCATCTGCATATCTGAGGTCACTGATATTTCTCCTGGCAATCTTGATTCCAGCTTGAGCTTCATCCAGCCCAAGGTTTCTCATGATATACTCTGGATATAATTCAAATAAGCAGGGTGACAATATACAGCCTTGACATACCCTAGTTTCTATTTGGAACCAGTCTGTTGTTCCATGTTGAATTCTAACTGTTGCTTCCTGACCTGCATACAGATTTCTCAAGAGGTGGGTCAGGTGGTATGGTATTCCCATCTCTTGAAGAATTTTCCAGTTAGTGGTGATCCACCCAATGATATCTAATCACAATCTAATCACACTAGGACCATAGCCTTGTGTAACTCAATGAAACTAAGCCATGCCTGTGAGGCCACCCAAGATGGGCAGGTCATGGTGGAGAGGTCTGACAGAATATGGTCCAGTGGAGAAGGGAATGGCAAGCCACTTCAGTATTCTTGCCTTGAGAACCTCATGAACAGGATGAAAAGGCAAAACGATAGGATACTGAAAAAAGAACTCTCCAGGTCAGTAGGTGTCCAATATGCTATTGGAGATCAGTGGGGAAATAACTCCAGAAAGAATGAAGAGATGGAGCCAAAGCAAAAACAATACCCAGCTGTGGATGTGACTGGTGATAGAAACAAGATCCGTTGTTGTAAAGAGCAATATTGCATAAGAACCTGGAATGTCAGATCCATGAATCAAGACAAATTGGAAGTGGTCAAACAAGAGGTGGCAAGAATGAATGCTGATGTTCTAGGAATCAGTGAACTAAAATGGACTGGAATGGAGGAATTTAACTCAGATGACCATTATATCTACTACTGTGGGGAGGAATCCCTCAGAAGAAATGGAATAGCCATCATGGTTAACAAAAGAGTCTTAAAAGTACTTAGATGCAATCTCAAAAATGACAGAATGATCTCTGTTCATTTCCAAGGTAAACCGTTCCATATCACAGTAATCCAAGTCTATACCCCAACCAGTAATGCTGAAGAAGTTGAAGTTTTGAACGGTTCTATGAAGATTTACACAAGACCTTTTAGAACTATCACCCCCAAAAAGATGTCCTTTTCATTATAGAGGACTGGAATGAAAAGTAGTAAGTCAAGAAAAATGTGGAGTAACAGGCAAATTTGGCCTTGGAATGCAGAATGAAGCATGGCAAAGACTAATAGAGTTTTGCCAAGATAATGCACTGGTCATAGCAAACACCCTCTTCCAACAATACAAGAGAAGATTCTACACATGAACATCACCAGATGGTCAACAAAGAAATCAGATTGATTATATTCTTTGCATCCAAAGATGGAGAAACTCTATACAGTCAAACAAAAACAAGNATAATTTTACTCTTTCTCTCTCAGTAGTTGGTGGGTCAAGCAGACAGAAACATCTAGAAGAGAAACATAATCAACAAGCTTAACTGGATTTATATAATCCTGAAAAGTAATAAAATATAAGACATTTTAACTTAAAATAACTTATGTTATTTTCAGGATTATATACATCCAATAAAAGTAATAAAACATAAGATATTTTAACTTAAAATAACATGTTATTTTCAGGATTATATACATCCAATAAAAGTAATAAAACATAAGATATTTTGAGGAAGATAGTAAGACCATGAGAGTGAATGACTGTTTCAAACACTGGAAAGTTTAAAGCTGCTATACAGATAGATTTTAAGTNACTTAAAATAACATGTTATTTTCAGGATTATATACATCCAATAAAAGTAATAAAACATAAGATATTTTGAGGAAGATAGTAAGACCATGAGAGTGAATGACTGTTTCAAACACTGGAAAGTTTAAAGCTGCTATACAGATAGATTTTAAGTCTCAAGATCTTAAAGAAAGAAGAAATTTTCTATGACTGCCCTAGAAAACAATCAAATACTCTGAGTTAAGAAATTATAGCATATTCAGAGAGACTTCCAGTAAATACTAATTACAGCATATATAAGAAAAGAACTGGAGACTGATATTGAGCATATTGATATTTTGAAGGATTTATTTGATTCAATTTACACTCAAACTCCCATTCCCACTAAGCTTCACTTGAAGCAGAATCAGGCCTTGCTCACAGATGCTGGAGGGGAATTAGCTCATGTCTACTACCCGTTTGCTGTCTGGAGACCCTTCACCAGAGTCAGATTTCAGCATGCTATGTCCAAGGGGACTAAACATTTACACATAATAGAAATGTAAGATTATGCTAATACAAATTGGCAAAATTTTTCAAAACATTCTATGAAAGTAGTTTATAGAATGGAAGACAAAACAAAACAAACAAACAAAACAACACAAGCACATAGATTTGGATGGACTGAATTTATTGATGTGGATGTGAACCAGATCTTCATGCTGTTCAATAGCAATATAAACTGAACTCTATATATGTCACTTTAATTTTCTAGTAACCACATAAAAGTAAAAAACAATGAATTCTAGCATTATGTTTTATCAAATATATACAAAATACTATCATTTCCAAAAGAAATCGATATAAAATACTACACATGTATTTTACTTTGTTTTTACTACCTCTTCAAAATTCAGCATGATTTTCCATTTATAGTCTACTCAATACAGATCATCAGTTTTCATCAGAAATACTTGATTTGTTTAATATAGTAAAAATTGCAATTAAGAATACAGAATCATATCTCCCAAGATTTTCCAAATATACTTAAAATTTTCAAATAACAGAATCAAATACAAAAATATCATTTTTCATGAGTATTTACATCAATTTTAACAAAACTGTTTTATCATTTTATAACAGTTGTTTGACTTTAAACCAAAAGCATGTAATTGATGTGATGTCTATACAGGTTAAATAAATTAAATCATTTTATATCCATATAACATCATTATTTATTTGTATAATGAAAAGTTTTAATTTCAATATAAATATCTGTACCAACCTACCTAAGATACAAATAAGCACTTCCTTTTCTCAGTGCTTTAAATTTAGCTTGTTCATGAGCAGTATGATATTGAAAAACATAAATCACACTGCCCTTTTTTCTTCAATCACTGAGTATATAGAAAGCATTCCTTTCATTCTAAGAAGATCATGAGTTGTAATGAATAGTACAATAAATCACAGTATATTTTAATAGCTTTTAAAAGCTCTATTTTTTTTGCTTCCCCTTTGTTTTCTTTTCCTTAAAGGAAAAAGAAGAAAAAGAAAAGTTTAGATTGGTATTGCTTGGCAAAATGCCTCCATATATTCTTACAACTTTATTTTTATTTTAAAATAAAGGTTTAAAATTAACAAAATAAATTCCTATTTTTAAGTTTGCAGTGATAATTTTAACAGTTCTCATGTGAACTCTTCTCCTCAAGTGAAGGGGAAAAAATGAGGTAGAGGATAATCAAGTTATATCAAAATGAAGAGATGGCTCAGCTGAAAAATAGTATTACAAGCAACTACTTCTATAAGTCTTCAAAATTCTAGCATTTCTTATTTGGAGAGTTGGCATTAGGTCTAAAAGTCCCAAATCAATCCTTGTATATTAAAGAGGCAAAGGGAGAACCTAATGAGTTTAAACTCATAGCCACAGAGATAACAGAATGGGAAAGACTACAGGTCTCTGCAAGAAAATTGAGAAACCAAGGGAATATTTCATGCAAAGATGGGCACAATAAAGGACAGAAATGGCATGGACCTAACAGAAGCAGAATTGTACAAAAAGATATTCACGACCAAGATATTCACGATGGTGTGATCACTCACCTAGAGCCAGACATCCTGCAATGTGAAGTCAAGTGGGCCTTAGGAAGCATCACTACAAATAAAGCTAGTGGAGGTGATGAAATTCCAGTAGAGCTATTTCAAATCCTGAAAGACAATGCTGTAAAAGTGCTGCACTCAGTATGCTAGCAAATTTGAAAAACTCAGCAGTGGCCACAGGACTGGAAAAGGCCAGTTTTCATTTCAATCACAAAGAAAGGCAATGCCAATGAATGCTCAAACTACTGTACAATTGCAGTCATCTCACATGCTAACAAAATAATGCTCAAAATTCTCCAAGCCAGCCATAAACAGTACATGAGCCATGAACTTCCAGATATTCAAGCTGGTTTTAGAAAAGATAAGGAACCAGAGATCAAATTGGAAACACCTGTTGGATCATCAAAGAAACAAGAGAGTTCTAGAAAAACATCTATTGCAGCTTTATTGACTATGCCAGAGCTTATCACTGTGTTCAGTTCAGCTCAGTTCAGTTCAGTTCAGTTGTTCAGTCGTGTCTGATTCTTTATGACCCTGTGAATTGCAGCATACCAGGCCTCCCTGTCCATCACCAACTCCCGGAGTTAACTTAGACTCACGTCCATCAAATCAGTGATGCCATCCAGCCATCTCATCCTCTGTCATCCCCTTTTCCTCCTGCCCCCAATCACTGCCAGCATCAGAGTCTTTTCCAGTGAGTCAACTCTTTGCATGAGGTGGCCAGAGTACTGGAGTTTCAGCTTTAGCATCATTCCTTCCAAAGAAGTCCCAGGGCTGATCTCCTTCAGAATGGACTGGTTGGATTTCCTTGTGGCCCAAGGGACTCTCAAGAGTCTTCTCCAACACCACAGTTCAAAAGCATCAATTCTTTGGTGCTCAGCTTTCTTAATAGTCCAACTCTCACATCCATACATGACCACTGGAAAAACCATAGCCTTGAAGAGACAAACCTTTGTTGGCAAAGTAATGTCTCTACTTTTGAATATATTATCTAGGTTGGTCATAACTTTTCTTCCAAGGAGTAATCGTCTTTTAATTTCATGGCTGCAGTCACCATCTGCAGTGATTTTGGAGCCCAAAAAATAAAGTCTGACACTGTTTCCACTTTCCCCATCTATTTCCCATGAACTGATGGGACCAGATGTCATGATCTTCATTTTCTGAATGCTGAACTTTAAGCCAACTTTTTCACTCTCCTCTTTCACTTTCATCAAGAGGCTTTTTAGTTCCTCTTCACTTTCTGCCATAAGGATGGTGTCATCTGCATATCTGAGGTCATTGATATTTCTCCCGACAGTCTTGATTCCAGCTTGTGATTCTTCCAGCCAAGCGTTTCTTATGATGTATTCTGCATATAAGTTAAATAAGTAGGGTCACAATATACAGCCTTGACATATTCCTTTTCTTATTTGGAACCAGTCTGTTGTTCCATGTTCAGTACTAACTGTTGCTTCCTGACCTGCATACAAATTTCTCAAGAGGCAGGTCAGGGGTGGTCTGGTATTCCCATCTCTTTCAGAATTT
>SJYW01026910.1:101297-113972 GCA_006410735.1 Raphicerus campestris
AGTGAAAGAGGAGAGTGAAAAAGTTGGCTTAAAGTTCAGCATTCAGAAAATGAAGATCATGACATCTGGTCCCATCAGTTCATGGGAAATAGATGGGGAAAAAGTGGAAACAGTGTCAGACTTTATTTTTTGGGCTCCAAAATCACTGCAGATGGTGACTGCAGCCATGAAATTAAAAGACGATTACTCCTTGGAAGAAAAGTTATGACCAACCTAGATAATATATTCAAAAGTAGAGACATTACTTTGCCAACAAAGGTTTGTCTCTTCAAGGCTATGGTTTTTCCAGTGGTCATGTATGGATGTGAGAGTTGGACTATTAAGAAAGCTGAGCACCAAAGAATTGATGCTTTTGAACTGTGGTGTTGGAGAAGACTCTTGAGAGTCCCTTGGGCCACAAGGAAATCCAACCAGTCCATTCTGAAGGAGATCAGCCCTGGGACTTCTTTGGAAGGAATGATGCTAAAGCTGAAACTCCAGTACTCTGGCCACCTCATGCAAAGAGTTGACTCACTGGAAAAGACTCTGATGCTGGCAGTGATTGGGGGCAGGAGGAAAAGGGGATGACAGAGGATGAGATGGCTGGATGGCATCACTGATTTGATGGACGTGAGTCTAAGTTAACTCCGGGAGTTGGTGATGGACAGGGAGGCCTGGTATGCTGCAATTCACAGGGTCATAAAGAATCAGACACGACTGAACAACTGAACTGAACTGAACTGAGCTGAACTGAACACAGTGATAAGCTCTGGCATAGTCAATAAAGCTGCAATAGATGTTTTTCTAGAACTCTCTTGTTTCTTTGATGATCCAACAGGTGTTTCCAATTTGATCTCTGGTTCCTTATCTTTTCTAAAACCAGCTTGAATATCTGGAAGTTCATGGCTCATGTACTGTTTATGGCTGGCTTGGAGAATTTTGAGCATTATTTTGTTAGCATGTGAGATGACTGCAATTGTACAGTAGTTTGAGCATTCATTGGCATTGCCTTTCTTTGTGATTGAAATGAAAACTGGCCTTTTCCAGTCCTGTGGCCACTGCTGAGTTTTTCAAATTTGCTAGCATACTGAGTGCAGCACTTTTACAGCACTGTCTTTCAGGATTTGAAATAGCTCTACTGGAATTTCATCACCTCCACTAGCTTTATTTGTAGTGATGCTTCCTAAGGCCCACTTGACTTCACATTGCAGGATGTCTGGCTCTAGGTGAGTGATCACACCATCGTGAATATCTTGGTCGTGAATATCTTTTTGTACAATTCTGCTTCTGTTAGGTCCATGCCATTTCTGTCCTTTATTGTGCCCATCTTTGCATGAAATATTCCCTTGGTTTCTCAATTTTCTTGCAGAGACCTGTAGTCTTTCCCATTCTGTTATCTCTGTGGCTATGAGTTTAAACTCATTAGGTTCTCCCTTTGCCTCTTTAATATACAAGGATTGATTTGGGACTTTTAGACCTAATGCCAACTCTCCAAATAAGAAATGCTAGAATTTTGAAGACTTATAGAAGTAGTTGCTTGTAATACTATTTTTCAGCTGAGCCATCTCTTCATTTTGATATAACTTGATTATCCTCTACCTCATTTTTTCCCCTTCACTTGAGGAGAAGAGTTCACATGAGAACTGTTAAAATTATCACTGCAAACTTAAAAATAGGAATTTATTTTGTTAATTTTAAATCTTTATTTTAAAATAAAAATAAAGTTGTAAGAATATATGGAGGCATTTTGCCAAGCAATACCAATCTAAACTTTTCTTTTTCTTCTTTTTCCTTTAAGGAAAAGAAAACAAAGGGGAAGCAAAAAAAATAGAGCTTTTAAAAGCTATTAAAATATACTGTGATTTATTGTACTATTCATTACAACTCATGATCTTCTTAGAATGAAAGGAATGCTTTCTATATACTCAGTGATTGAAGAAAAAAGGGCAGTGTGATTTATGTTTTTCAATATCATACTGCTCATGAACAAGCTAAATTTAAAGCACTGAGAAAAGGAAGTGCTTATTTGTATCTTAGGTAGGTTGGTACAGATATTTATATTGAAATTAAAACTTTTCATTATACAAATAAATAATGATGTTATATGGATATAAAATGATTTAATTTATTTAACCTGTATAGACATCACATCAATTACATGCTTTTGGTTTAAAGTCAAACAACTGTTATAAAATGATAAACCAGTTTTGTTAAAATTGATGTAAATACTCATGAAAAATGATATTTTTGTATTTGATTCTGTTATTTGAAAATTTTAAGTATATTTGGAAAATCTTGGGAGATATGATTCTGTATTCTTAATTGCAATTTTTACTATATTAAACAAATCAAGTATTTCTGATGAAAACTGATGATCTGTATTGAGTAGACTATAAATGGAAAATCATGCTGAATTTTGAAGAGGTAGTAAAAACAAAGTAAAATACATGTGTAGTATTTTATATCGATTTCTTTTGGAAATGATAGTATTTTGTATATATTTGATAAAACATAATGCTAGAATTCATTGTTTTTTACTTTTATGTGGTTACTAGAAAATTAAAGTGACATATATAGAGTTCAGTTTATATTGCTATTGAACAGCATGAAGATCTGGTTCACATCCACATCAATAAATTCAGTCCATCCAAATCTATGTGCTTGTGTTGTTTTGTTTGTTTGTTTTGTTTTGTCTTCCATTCTATAAACTACTTTCATAGAATGTTTTGAAAAATTTTGCCAATTTGTATTAGCATAATCTTACATTTCTATTATGTGTAAATGTTTAGTCCCCTTGGACATAGCATGCTGAAATCTGACTCTGGTGAAGGGTCTCCAGACAGCAAACGGGTAGTAGACATGAGCTAATTCCCCTCCAGCATCTGTGAGCAAGGCCTGATTCTGCTTCAAGTGAAGCTTAGTGGGAATGGGAGTTTGAGTGTAAATTGAATCAAATAAATCCTTCAAAATATCAATATGCTCAATATCAGTCTCCAGTTCTTTTCTTATATATGCTGTAATTAGTATTTACTGGAAGTCTCTCTGAATATGCTATAATTTCTTAACTCAGAGTATTTGATTGTTTTCTAGGGCAGTCATAGAAAATTTCTTCTTTCTTTAAGATCTTGAGACTTAAAATCTATCTGTATAGCAGCTTTAAACTTTCCAGTGTTTGAAACAGTCATTCACTCTCATGGTCTTACTATCTTCCTCAAAATATCTTATGTTTTATTACTTTTATTGGATGTATATAATCCTGAAAATAACATGTTATTTTAAGTTAAAATATCTTATGTTTTATTACTTTTATCGGATGTATATAATCCTGAAAATAACATAAGTTATTTTAAGTTAAAATGTCTTATATTTTATTACTTTTCAGGATTATATAAATCCAGTTAAGCTTGTTGATTATGTTTCTCTTCTAGATGTTTCTGTCTGCTTGACCTACCAACTACTGAGAGAGAAAGAGTAAAATTATGCATTCTGATGGTATATATTTGACTCATTGGAAAAGACTTTGATGTTGGGAGGGATTGGGGGCAGGAGAAGAAGGGAAAGACAGAGGATGAGATGGCTGGATGGCATCACTGACTCGACGGACGTGAATCTGAGTGAACTCCGGGAGTTGGTGATGGACAAGGAGGCCTGGCATGCTGCGATTCATGGGGTCGCAAAGAGTCGGACACGACTGAGCAACTGAATTGAACTGAACTGAAGATATATGTCAGAGAGATATCTCTAACCTTCAACACTGCTTGCTATACAGAAATCCTTTAAAAAATCATTCTGGACAAAGAGAAGTAAGCACCTTGCTTTTGTGATGTGAAGAAATCCAAAAGATGCCTAGAGGACTGTCTCCCAACAGTGACCCCTCTGAACAATGGCAGTTTCAGATTGTTTTAAAGTAAAAGCATCAGTTGTAATGTATGTTGCCTCTAAGATCCTAAAATGTTTATCAGAAGAATTTTGACTGCTTCTTTGTCCTTGTCAGTATGGTCAATTGCATCAACACTGTAAGACCCCATGGACGGTAGCCCACCAAGCTCCCCTGTCTATAGGATTCTCCAGGCAAGAGTACCAGAGTGAATTGCCATGCCTTCCTCCAGGGGATCTTCCCAACCCAGGCACTGAACACACATCTCTTGAGTCTTCTGCATTGGCAGGTGGTTTTTTACCAATAGTGCTACTGGGGAAGCCTTTTTTTGTTCTTAGGAGTATACCAGGGCGCCAACTTGTCTTTCACCTTTGAGGAGACAGTGGAACTACTGTAATGTTTAGCAATTTTCTTTACCTTTCCCTTGCCAAAATTCACAGCAGGAGCAGTATAATTGCCAGGTTCTCTGACTTTGGGTTTGGCTACATAACTTGTTTTGTCCAGCAGAAGGTGTCCAGCAGAAGGTAAGTGTCATGGTCTATGTGTGGGTTGGAAAAGAATACCCAGTAAAAAAGGAGAATAAAGTTTATTGTAGTGGGGTTCACTGCCAGAGAATGGGCCTGCATCCTGATAGTCAGGTAACACTTGTTGCCAAAATCTCAGCTGCCTGCCTACCAGTGCCAAATATAAATATGGAGATAGAATTTGGAGGGAATAGAAAAGAATGACTTTATTATTTTTGCCAGGCAAAATGGAAACACAGTGGGTTAGTGCCTCAAGAGCTGTGCCTCTCTTTCTCAGGAATAGGGAGAGGTTTTTTTTTTAATCCCTTTGAAGGTCTTGCCTTTTTTTTTTGTTTTCTCTTGAAAGTTTCAAAATGGCCACAACTAGCATCAGACAACTCAGCAACCGGGTCTTGTGTCCCTGAAGTTATCGTCCCATGACCTTCTTTCTGAAGTGTAGAATGTTACAAGAGAGTATAGGAGGAAAAGTGTGCCAGGTGCAGAGTATAATCTGTACGGTTTCAGAGCGTAATTAGCTTCATGAAGGATAAGTCTGGCTACAAGTGTTTGTTGGTAGTAAAAGCTAAAGAATAGTCGTTTATTTAACTCTTGTAGGCCTGTTTGGCTGTTTCTTTGCCAAAGACTATTTACTCATTTCTGTTGCAGCTTGTTTTTGCTGCAACAAGCTGACACCAACATGGGTCATTTGCCTGTTTTTATAGTTGGGGATCAAAGGAATGGGATAGAAATATTGTGAGTCATTTGCTGGTTGGGTGGGGTATGTATACTGTCTAACTTACAGGGGGAAGGAGAACAGGACAAAAGTTTTCTTATATGAGATGGGAAATGGACAGGCCAGCTACCCAGGAGGGCTCCAAAATTTTGTAACTGTTGCTGCATGCAACAAGGGTGATAAAGGTCTGCTGCTTTCTGTTTTGTGTTCTAGGGCCCTTTGAGCTTATCTTGTTCTTTTTTCCTGAAGACACTACAGTAAGCTCACAAACTATCCTGCTCTGCATCATGAAAAATAAAACCATCCTAAGTGGTAATTGTTTCTTCAATCCTGAAATGAGAGATACACAGAACTGATCTGAACTTGATCTGCAGCCTGAAACAGAGAGTAAGTGCAAGAAAGAAACGTGTGTCTTATAGATAACTGAAGTTTTAGAGCCGTTCTTAGGAAGAATATTTTTTTATGCCTCAGACCACTGGACATCCAAAATATTTACCTATGTGCACATTCCTGAGTTTTCACAAGAATTAGCTCCTGTTTTGCTTCATAGGTGGAGAAGGAAATGGCAACCCACTGCAGTATTCTTGCCTGGAGAATCCCATGGATGGAGGAGCTTGGTGGGCTACAGTCCATGGGTCGCAAAGAGTTGGACATGACTGAGCAACTTCACTTTCACTTCACTTGCTTCATAGGAATTTTCCAGAAGATTTTCTTAAAAACTGAGTGTGACTTTCAGTGCTCAAATCTAGGTTCTTACTTGAAACACTGAGACATTTCACTTCACTTCAGTCATATACATATTACATGAGAAATAAATCTTGTGTCTGAATTGTAGCTCCCTAAACAGGGAAATTAAAGACCAGTCTCTGCTGCTGCTGCTGCTAAGTCACTTCAGTCATGTCCAACTCTGTGCGACCCCATAAACGGCAGCCCACCAGGCTCCTCGGTCCCTGGGGTTCTCCAGGCAAGAACACTGGAGTGNGTTATAAAATGATAAACCAGTTTTGTTAAAATTGATGTAAATACTCATGAAAAATGATATTTTTGTATTTGATTCTGTTATTTGAAAATTTTAAGTATATTTGGAAAATCTTGGGAGATATGATTCTGTATTCTTAATTGCAATTTTTACTATATTAAACAAATCAAGTATTTCTGATGAAAACTGATGATCTGAATTGAGTAGACTATAAATGGAAAATCATGCTGAATTTTGAAGAGGTAGTAAAAACAAAGTAAAATACATGTGTAGTATTTTATATCGATTTCTTTTGGAAATGATAGTATTTTGTATATATTTGATAAAACATAATGCTAGAATTCATTGTTTTTTACTTTTATGTGGTTACTAGAAAATTAAAGTGACATATATAGAGTTCAGTTTATATTGCTATTGAATAGCATGAAGATCTGGTTCACATCCACATCAATAAATTCAGTCCATCCAAATCTATGTGCTTGTGTTGTTTTGTTTGTTTGTTTTGTTTTGTCTTCCATTCTATAAACTACTTTCATAGAATGTTTTGAAAAATTTTGCCAATTTGTATTAGCATAATCTTACATTTCTATTATGTGTAAATGTTTAGTCCCCTTGGACATAGCATGACTCTGGTGAAGGGTCTCCAGACAGCAAACGGGTAATAGACATGAGCTAATTCCCCTCCAGCATCTGTGAGCAAGGCCTGATTCTGCTTCAAGTGAAGCTTAGTGGGAATGGGAGTTTGAGTGTAAATTGAATCAAATAAATCCTTCAAAATATCAATATGCTCAATATCAGTCTCCAGTTCTTTTCTTATATATGCTGTAATTAGTATTTACTGGAAGTCTCTCTGAATATGCTATAATTTCTTAACTCAGAGTATTTGATTGTTTTCTAGGGCAGTCATAGAAAATTTCTTCTTTCTTTAAGATCTTGAGACTTAAAATCTATCTGTATAGCAGCTTTAAACTTTCCAGTGTTTGAAACAGTCATTCACTCTCATGGTCTTACTATCTTCCTCAAAATATCTTATGTTTTATTACTTTTATTGGATGTATATAATCCTGAAAATAACATGTTATTTTAAGTTAAAATATCTTATGTTTTATTACTTTTATTGGATGTATATAATCCTGAAAATAACATAAGTTATTTTAAGTTAAAATGTCTTATATTTTATTACTTTTCAGGATTATATAAATCCAGTTAAGCTTGTTGATTATGTTTCTCTTCTAGATGTTTCTGTCTGCTTGACCTACCAACTACTGAGAGAGAAAGAGTAAAATTATGCATTCTGATGGTATATATTTGACTCATTGGAAAAGACTTTGATGTTGGGAGGGATTGGGGGCAGGAGAAGAAGGGAAAGACAGAGGATGAGATGGCTGGATGGCATCACTGACTCGACGGACGTGAATCTGAGTGAACTCCGGGAGTTGGTGATGGACAAGGAGGCCTGGCATGCTGCGATTCATGGGGTCGCAAAGAGTCGGACACGACTGAGCAACTGAATTGAACTGAACTGAAGATATATGTCAGAGAGATATCTCTAACCTTCAACACTGCTTGCTATACAGAAATCCTTTAAAAAATCATTCTGGACAAAGAGAAGTAAGCACCTTGCTTTTGTGATGTGAAGAAATCCAAAAGATGCCTAGAGGACTGTCTCCCAACAGTGACCCCTCTGAACAATGGCAGTTTCAGATTGTTTTAAAGTAAAAGCATCAGTTGTAATGTATGTTGCCTCTAAGATCCTAAAATGTTTATCAGAAGAATTTTGACTGCTTCTTTGTCCTTGTCAGTATGGTCAATTGCATCAACACTGTAAGACCCCATGGACGGTAGCCCACCAAGCTCCCCTGTCTATAGGATTCTCCAGGCAAGAGTACCAGAGTGAATTGCCATGCCTTCCTCCAGGGGATCTTCCCAACCCAGGCACTGAACACACATCTCTTGAGTCTTCTGCATTGGCAGGTGTTTTTTTACCAATAGTGCTACTGGGGAAGCCTTTTTTTGTTCTTAGGAGTATACCAGGGCGCCAACTTGTCTTTCACCTTTGAGGAGACAGTGGAACTACTGTAATGTTTAGCAATTTTCTTTACCTTTCCCTTGCCAAAATTCACAGCAGGAGCAGTATAATTGCCAGGTTCTCTGACTTTGGGTTTGGCTACATAACTTGTTTTGTCCAGCAGAAGGTGTCCAGCAGAAGGTAAGTGTCATGGTCTATGTGTGGGTTGGAAAAGAATACCCAGTAAAAAAGGAGAATAAAGTTTATTGTAGTGGGGTTCACTGCCAGAGAATGGGCCTGCATCCTGATAGTCAGGTAACACTTGTTGCCAAAATCTCAGCTGCCTGCCTACCAGTGCCAAATATAAATATGGAGACAGAATTTGGAGGGAATAGAAAAGAATGACTTTATTATTTTTGCCAGGCAAAATGGAAACACAGTGGGTTAGTGCCTCAAGAGCTGTGCCCCTCTTTCTCAGGAATAGGGAGAGGTTTTTTTTATCCCTTTGAAGGTCTTGCCTTTTTTTTTTTTTGTTTTCTCTTGAAAGTTTCAAAATGGCCACAACTGGCATCAGACAACTCAGCAACCGGGTCTTGTGTCCCTGAAGTTACCCTCCCATGACCTTCTTTCTGAAGTGTAGAATGTTACAAGAGAGTATAGGAGGAAAAGTGTGTCAGGTGCAGAGTATAATCTGTATGGTTTCAGAGCGTAATTAGCTTCATGAAGGATAAGTCTGGCTACAAGTGTTTGTTGGTAGTAAAAGCTAAAGAATAGTTGTTTATTTAACTCTTGTAGGCCTGTTTGGCTGTTTCTTTGCCAAAGACTATTTACTCATTTCTGTTGCAGCTTGTTTTTGCTGCAACAAGCTGACACCAACATGGGTCATTTGCCTGTTTTTATAGTTGAGGATCAAAGGAATGGGATAGAAATATTGTGAGTCATTTGCTGGTTGGGTGGGGTATGTATACTGTCTAACTTACAGGGGGAAGGAGAACAGGACAAAAGTTTTCTTATATGAGATGGGAAATGGACAGGCCAGCTACCCAGGAGGGCTCCAAAATTTTGTAACTGTTGCTGCATGCAACAAGGGTGATAAAGGTCTGCTGCTTTCTGTTTTGTGTTCTAGGGCCCTTTGAGCTTATCTTGTTCTTTTTTCCTGAAGACACTACAGTAAGCTCACAAACTATCCTGCTCTGCATCATGAAAAATAAAACCATCCTAAGTGGTAATTGTTTCCTCAATCCTGAAATGAAAGATACACAGAACTGATCTGAACTTGATCTGCAGCCTGAAACAGAGAGTAAGTGCAAGAAAGAAACGTGTGTCTTATAGATAACTGAAGTTTTAGAGCCGTTCTTAGGAAGAATATTTTTTTATGCCTCAGACCACTGGACATCCAAAATATTTACCTATGTGCACATTCCTGAGTTTTCACAAGAATTAGCTCCTGTTTTGCTTCATAGGTGGAGAAGGAAATGGCAACCCACTGCAGTATTCTTGCCTGGAGAATCCCATGGATGGAGGAGCTTGGTGGGCTACAGTCCATGGGTCACAAAGAGTTGGAAATGACTGAGCGACTTCACTTTCACTTCATTTGCTTCATAGGAATTTTCCAGAAGATTTTCTTAAAAACTGAGTGTGACTTTCAGTGCTCAAATCTAGGTTCTTACTTGAAACACTGAGACATTTCACTTCACTTCAGTCATATACATATTACATGAGAAATAAATCTTGTGTCTGAATTGTAGCTCCCTAAACAGGGAAATTAAAGACCAATCTCTGCTGCTGCTGCTGCTAAGTCACTTCAGTCATGTCCAACTCTGTGCGACCCCATAGACGGCAGCCCACCAGGCTCCTCGGTCCCTGGGGTTCTCCAGGCAAGAACACTGGAGTGGGTTGCCATTTCCTTCTCCAATGCATGAAAGTGAAAAGTGAAAGGAAAGTCATTCAGTCGTGTCCAACTCTTCACGACTCCATGGACTGTAGCCTACCAGGCTCTTCTGTCCGTGAGATTTTCCAGGCAAGAGTACTGGGGTGGGGTGCCATCATCTTCTCCAACCTCGAGACCGCCTAATTAAAAGAGGAAATTTACTAACAATATCTATTAAAATGATGCTTTTTAAATTGCTAATCTAGTACCTGAGTGATTGCTTTATGTTCTACAATGAAAATCTTCTGATCTTCCAGTTTATAGTAGAACTATTTGTTTCTAAATGGCCTTCATAACGTCTTTATTTTTTAAGTTTTATCACAAGAATATTATAAAATAATCAGGAAAATATAACATTTATCTTCATTTTACATATAAAGAACAATGAAGGATCAAATTATAAACTGATAAGGAAAGCATCACTACATGGGAAATAGATGGGGAAACAGTGGAAACTGTCAAACTTTATTTCTTTGGGCTCCAAAATCACTGCAGATGGTGACTGCAGCCATGAAATTAAAAGACGCTTACTCCTTGAAAGAAAAGTTATGACCAACCTAGATAGCATATTCAAAAGCAGAGACATTACTTTGCCAACTAAGGTCCATCTAGTCAAGACTATGGTTTTTCCAGTGGTCATGTATGGATGTGACAGTTGGACGGTGA
This sequence comes from Raphicerus campestris, assembly GCA_006410735.1. NCBI lineage: Eukaryota > Metazoa > Chordata > Mammalia > Artiodactyla > Bovidae > Raphicerus > Raphicerus campestris. The sequence continues at coordinate 111,973 of SJYW01026910.1, forward strand.
AGAAAGCTGAGCACCAAAGAATTGATGCTTTTGAACTGTGGTGTTGGAGAAGACTCTTGAGAGTCCCTTGGACTTCAAGGAGATCCAACCAGTCCATTCTAAAGGGGATCAGCCCTGGGATTTCTTTGGAAGGAATGATGCTAAAGCTGAAACTCCAGTACTTTGGCCACCTCATGCGAAGAGTTGACTCATTGGAAAAGACTCTGATGCTGGGACGGATTGGGAGCAGGAGGAAAAGGGGACGACAGAGGATGAGATGGCTGGATGGCATCACGGACTCGATGGATGTGAGTTTGAGTGAACTCCGGGAGTTGGTGATGGACAGGGAGGCCTGGCGTGCTGTGATTCATGGGGTAGCAAAGAGTGGGACACGACTGAGCGACTGAACTGAACTGAATTGAAGGAAAACAATATGTTTTCTCTAATGTTGAGTATAGGACACGTTCCTTAATGAGAAAATTCTTTTTTTTTTCCTAGAAAACCACTCTGTCCATAGATAAAACTCTAATTTTCAAATAACAGTTTAAGAAAAAAGTCTCTGAATGAAGCTATTTGTGGTTATATAAAGGATTTCAATTTTGTGAAATAATTTTATTGTAAAGTATCTTTTGTGATAGGCTGGAATTTATGAATATGTATATATATTAAGATATATATGTATGTACATATATAAGTATATCTTGAGAATTTGCAATAGTTTAATATATATTCATTAACTATGACTTAAAGATAAAGTAAGGATAAAAAACTTGAAAATAACTAATGTCAGTAAGGTCCCACCTGCTATTATTTAATTATGCTGAATTCTACAACAAAACAGCCATGTAAGGGTCATTACTGTGAGGGATGTCAAACTGGCCGATTTAATGTTACTTAGGGCTTACTTTATCTATATTACTGTCTTAGATAAGAATTGCAACCTAATAATGATTACATTAGTGTCAGAAGTGTAGGGGACACCTATGGTTTATTTAGTAGGAAAAGATAGTATTAATGTTCTAAATTGAATTGCACGGTCTACTTTCAGATGGTTAAAATAGTGTATGTAAAATATCCACCCATTAATGGTTAATATATGAGAAATACCAAAGTGCTTGAAATATTTAAATGTCTGTTGCTACCTCAGGCCAAACAGCTTGTCAAAAGATATGGTGGCTTAAATATATTACTGATACATCTAAATAAAGTTACTGTGCTTTACAAAGTAAAATTTAAATGTGTCATTTTTAGTTACATACAACTTATATTTTGTGTGTTTAACATGTTTATTCCTTTTGGTATCATGTTACATTCTCCAAATCCATCTAAGTGAAAAAAAAACTTAAAAGTTTTTCTGGGCTTCCCTGGTGGCTCAGATGGTCAAGAATCAGCCTCCAATGTGGGAGATCTGGTTTTGATCCCAGGATTTGGAAGATCTCCTAGAGGAGGGCATGGCAATCCACTCTAGTATTCTTGCCTGGAGACTCCCCATGAACAGAGGACGCTGGTGAGCTACATCCATGGGGTCGCAAAGAGTTGGACACAACCAAGCGACTAAGCACAGCACAACACACAAGTGGGAAAAAAAAAATCTTTACAAAAGGAAATTTGTAATAGTAAAGTTGAAATAATGTGTTTTATGTAAATTTATAATTTTCAGATAACACACATGCACATACACACAAAGTCTGTATTTGACACTGAGTCATCAGAGTCAATTATGAAACAATAAAAAATCATAGGAAATAGTACAAATTCAAAGCTATTAAAAAATGGAGCATTGTCATCTATATATTTGTAAGTTTCTAATTTTTCGAAAGCAGCTGAGTTTCCAGTATCTGCATTACTGTATGCAGATCAGGAAGCAACAGTTAGAACTGGACATGGAACAACAGACTGGTTCCAAGTAGGAAAAGGAGTATGTCAAAGCTGTATACTGTCACCTGTTTATTTAACTTATACGCAGAGTACATCATGAGAAATGCTGGACTGGAAGAAACACAAGCTGGAATCAAGATTGC
>SJYW01026910.1:116015-142955 GCA_006410735.1 Raphicerus campestris
GTGAAGAAAGCTGAGCACCAAAGAATTGATGCTTTTGAACTGTGGTGTTGGAGAAGACTCTTGAGAGTCCCTTGGACTTCAAGGAGATCCAACCAGTCCATTCTAAAGGGGATCAGCCCTGGGATTTCTTTGGAAGGAATGATGCTAAAGCTGAAACTCCAGTACTTTGGCCACCTCATGCGAAGAGTTGACTCATTGGAAAAGACTCTGATGCTGGGACGGATTGGGAGCAGGAGGAAAAGGGGACGACAGAGGATGAGATGGCTGGATGGCATCACGGACTCGATGGATGTGAGTTTGAGTGAACTCCGGGAGTTGGTGATGGACAGGGAGGCCTGGCGTGCTGTGATTCATGGGGTAGCAAAGAGTGGGACACGACTGAGCGACTGAACTGAACTGAATTGAAGGAAAACAATATGTTTTCTCTAATGTTGAGTATAGGACACGTTCCTTAATGAGAAAATTCTTTTTTTTTTCCTAGAAAACCACTCTGTCCATAGATAAAACTCTAATTTTCAAATAACAGTTTAAGAAAAAAGTCTCTGAATGAAGCTATTTGTGGTTATATAAAGGATTTCAATTTTGTGAAATAATTTTATTGTAAAGTATCTTTTGTGATAGGCTGGAATTTATGAATATGTATATATATTAAGATATATATGTATGTACATATATAAGTATATCTTGAGAATTTGCAATAGTTTAATATATATTCATTAACTATGACTTAAAGATAAAGTAAGGATAAAAAACTTGAAAATAACTAATGTCAGTAAGGTCCCACCTGCTATTATTTAATTATGCTGAATTCTACAACAAAACAGCCATGTAAGGGTCATTACTGTGAGGGATGTCAAACTGGCCGATTTAATGTTACTTAGGGCTTACTTTATCTATATTACTGTCTTAGATAAGAATTGCAACCTAATAATGATTACATTAGTGTCAGAAGTGTAGGGGACACCTATGGTTTATTTAGTAGGAAAAGATAGTATTAATGTTCTAAATTGAATTGCACTGTCTACTTTCAGATGGTTAAAATAGTGTATGTAAAATATCCACCCATTAATGGTTAATACATGAGAAATACCAAAGTGCTTGAAATATTTAAATGTCTGTTGCTACCTCAGGCCAAACAGCTTGTCAAAAGATATGGTGGCTTAAATATATTACTGATACATCTAAATAAAGTTACTGTGCTTTACAAAGTAAAATTTAAATGTGTCATTTTTAGTTACATACAACTTATATTTTGTGTGTTTAACATGTTTATTCCTTTTGGTATCATGTTACATTCTCCAAATCCATCTAAGTGAAAAAAAAACTTAAAAGTTTTTCTGGGCTTCCCTGGTGGCTCAGATGGTCAAGAATCAGCCTCCAATGTGGGAGATCTGGTTTTGATCCCAGGATTTGGAAGATCTCCTAGAGGAGGGCATGGCAATCCACTCTAGTATTCTTGCCTGGAGACTCCCCATGAACAGAGGACGCTGGTGAGCTACATCCATGGGGTCGCAAAGAGTTGGACACAACCAAGCGACTAAGCACAGCACAACACACAAGTGGGAAAAAAAAATCTTTACAAAAGGAAATTTGTAATAGTAAAGTTGAAATAATGTGTTTTATGTAAATTTATAATTTTCAGATAACACACATGCACATACACACAAAGTCTGTATTTGACACTGAGTCATCAGAGTCAATTATGAAACAATAAAAAATCATAGGAAATAGTACAAATTCAAAGCTATTAAAAAATGGAGCATTGTCATCTATATATTTGTAAGTTTCTAATTTTTCGAAAGCAGCTGAGTTTCCAGTATCTGCATTNATGTTTTTCTGGAACTCTCTTGCTTTTTCAATGTATAAACTAGCAATATAAAGAAAATTCTAAAAGTTTATTATCAGACAAAATAGATTACCTACTAAGGATAAGAACAACATGGCCATTTCTTTTAAACTGACATTTAAAATACATGGACCATTGTTTATGGATTTAGAAAGAGCTGTATTTCTAGAAGACTGCATGTTTTCATAAGGAAAACAAAAAACAACTGAGGGAATCTCCCCACTTGTGGTAGAGACTCCTGGCTTGTCCCATGACGTGGAGTTTCTATGTGGGTCCAGGGTTGCTCAGTGATAGCATACTTTCCCGCCACTCAGTTAGCTGAAGCCTATGACTAGGCTCTTGACAGTGAGACAGGAACAGATGTGAAATGGATAAGGTATGTGGTCTTAGATGTTTATGTGTGCTTTGTTCATCACATGCTCTTCCTTAAATTTCTATCACCTGGAAAACTCAATGCACAGGTGTATTGAAAAGCAAACTAAGTCCTTGATCAACTTTGGGGAGCAGAGGTGACTTATAAATTCGGAGATTTCACATCAACACAATAAAGAAGAAAGTTTCCCCCAAAGAAGGAATTCTTGTTTCTTAGTTTAAATGTGCAGATATAGTTCCAGGCAATATTAAGGGAAAAAAACACACACGAACATATATCTAATTATATTTCTGAAACCTGAGGAGAGAGAGAGAAAACTTTTAGTTTTTTAGTCTCTTTATTTTGAGAGTCTTTGTCATTATTAAGTGCTATCTTTATCCAGAATAATGCATTACCCATTTGCCTTTCCCTATAAAGTTTACCTAATCAAGTATTCTGTGGGAAGAAAGAGTAACTTTTACTTCTTAATATACCTTCCTAAGGTTGTAATGATGAGTTTTTTTATTATATTTTTCTTTTCAATCATAATGTTGATATAATAAGAAATTGAAAAATCCATAATGCAGTGTGGAATGTTGAATCAAAGAATTTAGTTGAATTGGTTTTTAAAAAGAGAGAAAATAACCAAAAAAACCCCAATAATTTTTAGAATGCTTTTTTTTTTGCCCTAGAATGCTTTGCATAGACTGCTCATTCCCTCAATCTGTCAGCCTGAAATAACTTTTCCTTCTTTTCCTTTTGTTCTGCAGATATTTTTCTCACCCTTCAAGACTCAGTTTAAATATCACCTTGTCCCATAAAATTCTGCCCATACTTCATTATAACCTATGTAACACATGACTTTATCATAATCTATCTAAATGTTACCTTCTCCCTCTAGGCTGTGAAAACCTTGAAGACAAGAAATGTATCCTGTGCTATTATTTAATGAAGAAACACTATTTATAATTATAATGACATGAAAGAGATGAACTTGACCATGTGCTTTAAAAACAAGCCAAAATTAATAGATAAAGAGTAGATGGAAATGTAAATCCTTATGGTTGTGTTCAAAATAACAATTTCCTAAGGACAGGAAGAGAAAGGACCAACTTAACTACAGTTCATATAAAATGGCTTATGAGATTTTCCTAACTACTCAGCATGTGAGTCAACAATGTAACATGGCTGCCAAAACAAGCAATAAGCCCAATGAAAATGTTTCACTTTGCCAGACTCAGTAAACATTATTTTGCTGTTCTGATGGTCTCTAATTAGGATAATTAAGAGCTGAAGTGTCAACATTGGCCCATCTACTAATTTCCTGATTGTTCGTGGACTTTAACAACTCCACATTTTGTTGCTCTGCCTTTCTAACACTGGTCTTTTTACTCTGCATAATAAATGTCTATGACTCACTCTTGGCTGCTTTGATACATGTATTAGACAATTTCTATCCATATAGATAATGTGATAAGATATGCAGTCTTAAGAACTATCAAGAGGTATTGAATATTTTGCCTTAATAGTAGTTCTATTTTCAGCCAGATGGTGGCTTTAATGATTTCTGACCAGCATTATATTTGATATAATAATCAAAAATAATATAGACAGGCTACAACATTGTTTAAATAGACTTTCATGGAAAATTAGAAAATGAAAAGTCAGGGAATTTTCTATTTAAAAATATTTCACTATACTATTACCATAGTTTCTTATCATGGAAATAAAGAATAATCTTTCCAACTTTATTTCCCTCAAATTTCAGGTCAATGTCACCTCAAATCATGGTGTAAAGTGTCTCATCTGTCTGAGGCTCTGTGTGTACATGCTTTATTCACCTCAGCCCATATATGATTTGATGTTCCTCTTATTAAAAACACAAATCCTTTATTTCACTTGATCTGCTGCCTTCATCTCAAATGTAAATGTTTTAGATCAAGTTCCTGAGAAGCAAAACCTGAGACAGCAGTCTGAGTGCACATAATACACTGAGGGAGAACTTTTCAAGAAAATTTTCAGAAAAGGGATAGACTAGATTAAGGAAGGGAAAGTACCATGCAAAAATGTGGATTTGGATCAGGTCTAATCTTTATCTCACCTATTTGGTGGAAGGGAGATGTTCAGAAAACAAACAGCTCTGCTGTACTCTCCACATTTAAAGAAAGAGATTCGGCATTTAAGACACCGAATCAGGAAGTCATTGGCTGTGTGGGTTTCCTGAGTTTGGGCAGGTGTGTATAACATCTGCTGTAAGGTGACTCCAATCAGGCAAGACAATGTTCCATAGAAGGAATGGTGTCTACTATTTTGTAGCAGCAAACCAAGCAGCTAAAAATGAATCATGAACACAAAATTAGAAAGGGGAGTCAGCTCGGACATTGTTCAGGCACAACTTACCTAAAATTCTCTTGTCAAAATTTCTGAGTCAATTGATAATAGGAAAGTTACTGGGAAAATTATGACCTCTGGCATGGATACTACAGTTAGTACCAGGGTTGTAACTAACACCTTCACTTCATTTTTTTCTCCCCCACCCCTTCCAGATTCCCCTCACTCTTGGATAAAACCTCTGCTGGACTAGAGACTGGCAAAATAGGTTGACTCAGACTCCAGTTTTGCAGACTTTTGTTATCTGGGCCTCAGGTTATCATGTACTATCAGATGCAGATGCTGCAATTGCTACTTTACAGGTGAAATTGGTCATGTGAGTACCACCAGCTGCCTCCCTTGTTATATGAATATCAAATGCCTTTCTTCCTCCCTTATTTGCAAAAGCAACAGTCCTACCTTTCAATAAGAATCAGGGTCAATTATCTCTGACAGACTGTATATTGGAATATGAAGCCAAAAGAGACATTCTATCAGTCCTATATTCAGTTTTACTATATCTCTTGTTGGCAGGATCATTCCTCTGAGAATGAAGACCTCTGGATTCACAGATCCTAGAGTTTCAAGGAAGAGATCCATGAATTCACCAAGTGAATGGCATAGGTAAGTGGGGTCTTATGGGCTGAAGACCCATATGTGTTACTCAGGAAGTGTTAAGACCCAGTGCTTCATAATGTGGCTGGATAAGGATAAGGACTTATTTCAGGATAAGGACTTTAATAAGGCAGTTTTGATGATATGGGGGGGGGGATGCTAATCTAATCTTACTAGCAGTTTTATAAAAGAGGAAATTTGGACCCAAAAAGAGATACTGAGGATGTGCATGCCTTAAGAAACACTTATTTGAGGACCTGGTAAGAAGCTGGCCACCTACAAGCCAAGAACAGAGATCTTAGAAGAAAGCTATCCTACTAGCACCTTTGTTTTGCATTTCTAGCATCGAGAACTGTGAAAAATAACTGTCCATTATTCAGGTCACCCAATTTGAGGTATTTGTTATGGCAGCCCTATCATGGGGCCACTTTTGCTTTTATAATTTGTGTTCCACATGCATATTCTGTCTATGGGGGCTACAATGACACATAATGCTTATATTTTAAGGATTATACCTCATTCTGAAGATTAGCCCTCTTTCTTGGCACTGTTTTATTTCTTAATCTTTTTTAGGCTAGTCTACTGTTCTTCAGAAAGTATCTGAAAGATAATCTGTTGGGTAGTGAGACCAGTGGATCCCATGGTTGGAAGCACACTACCATTTAACTTCATTGTGAAGTAAGTTCCTTGATGCAAGTTGACATGCTGTGATAAACCCTGTAAATGATAAATAGCATTTATAGAATGGGAAAAGATCTGGAAAATATCTCTCCATAAAGCTATTAAACAGAACAAATTCTTCAATAACCGTCAGTTCTCCAAAGTAAAAAAATACAACAAATTGTGAAACATTTAATTATTAAGAAAAATTACTAAAACTTAAGTAAGAATAGTGGTGATCTATGGGGTTTTGGCATAAAACAGATCCTAACCCTGCTCCTAAACTATCAGAAATAGCTTTCTTGGAATTGAGAAAGCCATAGAAACTATCAATTTTATTGCCAGGCAGCACCAATTTGATTAGTAGCAGAGCACATAAAAACTCCATAATCACGATCATTGCTGAAAGCCTTATTGATCTTGCTGGTCATCAATCCCTACCTGAATTTGCGATACTGGTTGGACCAAGCCACAGGTAAGATAACCCTAGGAGTTTATCCAGGAAATTCAGGAGAATGAGACTGTCATAGTGGGCTTGATAAACTACCACATATCATAGGTGGTCTCAAAGGCTGTGAATATGTATTCACAAGGATACGAAGAAACTTAGGAGAAACTAGATTATGTTTCTAGGTGAACATGAGACCATGTGCAAGTGCATGAAAGACCTGACAAGACCCAGCAAAAGGTAAAAGCTGGGACATATTTGTAAACTGCTGGAAATATGAATGTGCAACTTAATCTTTACACAAAAGAGTCACAAAGAGTGGAAATTTTACTGAATCAAGGTGTTTAAGCACTATCTCTAGCCAGTCATTTCTTAGCTATTAAATTACACTAGTCCACTTAGTGATCACTAGGATCTCAATAATAATAAAAATAAACAGATACACTAAAATGGGAGATCATTGACTATACACTTCAGAACAGGCAAATTCTATAGAATTAGTTCAGGTAAGTGGATACAAATATAAACAAATAACAAGAAACTACAGATTCAGTAGGGAGGAGCACCAGAATCCAGAGTTGCTACAACATATTACTTAAAATGTTGAGCCTTCAATAACAGATTGTGAGGCATGTGAAGAAACAGGGGTATGTGACACATACATAAGAAAAAAAAATCAATTTTAACTGTTATTTATACAAGTCCAGATATTAGATTTCACAGAGATGTTAGGAAAGCTACTATAATATATTCAGGGAACTAAAGGAAAGCATTTAAAGAATTAAAGGGAAGTTATAACAATGACTCATTAAAGAGTGAATATCAATAAAAATAAATTTTAGAAAAGAAGCCAGTGGGAATTCTGGTATTAAAAGTACAAATATTGAAAAAAAATCACAAGAAATATCTAAAATGAAGACACAAAATGTGAAAATCAAGATTGAAAGAGGGTCATCACTATTAACTCTAAGGAAATGAAAATAATTATAGAGAAATGATAAGAAAAAGTTTTTGTTAATAAATTAGACAATTTAGATGAAACACAAAAATTACTAGAAAGAACCAACTACCAAAACTGACTGAAGAAGAAATTGAAAATCTGAATACATTTGTAACAAGTAAATAAATTAAGTTAGCAATTATAAATCTCACATGATAGAATTAGTTATTTTATAAAAGAAGCAGCAGAGAGCTTCCTTGCTTCTTCTGTCATTTGAATATACAACAAGAGGATAGTTTTCTATGAACCAGGAAGTGGACTCTCATCAGACACCAGATCTGCCTGATCCTTTGTCTTAGACTTCCCAGCCTCCAGAAGTATGAGAAATAAACTTGTGTTGTTTTTAAGTCACCCAATCTATGGTATTCTGTGCTGAAGAGCTGAGTATGGCCAGGCAACCATTTGTTAAGAATATTAATGTGGATGTGACAGAAGCCAGTTTCCATTCTAACAGATAAGGGAAGAATGACCCAAAAGTGACTGGGTCTACCATTTCAGTTTTAAAAAGGGAGGAGGATTGCCTTTTATTCAACAGGTAAGATGTGTTCTGCCCTAAGCCATAGGGGTGAGGCAGCTCAGGGTCTTCTTGGTTGGCAATCCTTGCTTGAAAACTGAAGGAGAAAGATACCTAACCCACTAGGTCCAGAATGGGAGACGATCTCCTCCAGTCTCCTTCGCTGTGCCCCACAAGCAGCACCTTGACCTGGGTGGTAGGGCAGAGCATCAAGCCAAAGAGAATTATGCAGGTGCCTTAAAATCTCATGTGGAGTTTGCCTTGTAGCTTGAACTTACTTGGGACCTGGTCCGTTATTTCTTTTTTATATCCTCTTTTGGAATGAGAATGTCTATCATTGCCTGTCTGACTATTGTATTTTCAAAGCACACAACTTGTTTGATTTCATAGGTTCATAGCTGGAGAGCNACTGTGCCCCACAAGCAGGACCTTGACCTGGGTGGTAGGGCAGAGCATCAAGCCAAAGAGGATTATGCAGGTGCCTTAAAATCTCATGTGGAGTTTGCCTTGTAGCTTGAACTTACTTGGGACCTGGTCTTTTATATCCTCTTTTGGAATGATAATGTCTATCATTGCCTGTCTGACTATTGTATTTTCAAAGCACACAACTTGTTTGATTTCATAGGTTCATAGCTGGAGAGCAATTTGCCTTTGGGTGACCCCTAACTCGAGTCTCATACATTTGTGATTTGGATGATATTTCATTCAGTGAGACTTTGGATTTTAAACTTTAAAGTTCTTTGCAGGCTATTGGCATGCACTGAATGTGTTTTGCATGTGAGAATAACATAAATTTGATGTGGTGTATTAAATGTTATGTTTCTCTGAAATTCATGTGTTGAAATCCTACTATAATTATATTAGGAAGTAGGGCTTTCAGGAGGTGATTAGATCATGAGAATGGAGCCCCATCCGGGGATACCCCATGGATGGAGTGCCACTATAAAAGAGATCCCAGAGAGCTTCCTTACTTCTTCCATTTAAGGCTATAATGAGAAGAGCACCATCAGCAAACCAGGACAAGATCCTCACCAGACACTGAATCTGCTGGCACCTTAGTATTGGACTTCCCGGCCTCAGAACTGTGAGGGATGAATTTCTGCTCTTTAGGAGATGCCCAGTGTGTAGTTTTCTGTTATAGTCACCCGAAAGGACTAAGATACAACTTAATATTTCACTGTTTAGCATCTGGAAGCATTTTTTCCCCCAATCCTGAAAAATTGCAAAAATCTGATCTCTGTTATTCCTTTATTACTTTGTTTCCAAAAGAAACAAATCTCAGACAAGTTTTCTTCTCCTTCTGATAACTACTGGCTAACCAATGTTATCTGTTCATATTTTTATTTCTGTATCACCCAACTTCAAGGTACCAATGTTTGTTACTTAATGAAGGTAGGGCTAGCTACCCTAGCATATGAATTCCTAAATTTGTGGCTTAATGCAATAAAAGTTTCATATTTGCTCACAATAAGTCCACTGTATGCAATCCATTTATTCATAGGAACACAGACTGGAAGAGACTCCAGTTTCGTCATATTTGGCAAACAACTAGCCTGTTTCTGCCAGTTTTCTCTCTGAAATACAAAATTTTCCTCATTGAAATCCTTCTTATGATTCCCTTCTCACCTTGAGAATAAAAACCAGGGACCTTCACATAGGATAACAGAGCTTCTTAAACGAACCTGCCTTTTAAATCTCTTTTTCCTTGTCATATAATGCTTCCTCTTTTTGGAGTTCTCTTCTTCTCCATTACTGCTAGGCACTGTCATATTCATTGTACAGAATCCATATCAAATGCCATCTACTCTTGAATGCTTCTCCAAAATCCACATCTAACATATTCTAATCAGTTCTTTTTTGTGTAATGTCTTGAAGTTGTTTGTGATTTTACTTTTAAAATGATGCATTTTATAAATTTTTGTTTTTATTCATATGTATATGTTTTTATTCTTATAAGTTTTCCTCAGTATCTAGCAATGTGTAAAGTGAAAGAGGTAAAAAATATGTTTACTGAAATACATGACATGCTTAGCACTTTCTAGCGAGACACACTGTAGCAATTATTACTCACTCTGCACTGATAGTTTTCAAATTTCCAAGACCCATACATTAAAATGAGTATGATTCAGACTACTTAGTTTTATAAATAAAAATAAATAATGATTTGTCTTTTATCTGATCCCATGGTAATCTTTCTTAGAATTCAATGCCCTTTTATCAATTTATTTTTTTAAATAAAGAAGTTTCTTTTTTTTTTCTTGTTGCAATTTTCTTTCCTTTTCTGATAAATTGTAAAATTTAAACCTATCCATGTTATAATAGATATTTGCATTTTAACATGATTTGGAAGCACATTTCCTTTTCTGTGTGCTACAGACAAATGACCTCGAGCTCAGAATAGGACTGACTGGGTCACTGAGATTTGGCTGTGTTCGAATTTAATTTGATTTTAGAAATACATTTATCTGGCTTCTTTTATGTATAAAGAAATATGTTACACTTTTAGAGGGATAGAATTGAATAAGTATATCATCTTCTGCCTTNATAGGACTGGGTCACTGAGATTTGGCTGTGTTCGAATTTAATTTGATTTTAGAAATACATTTATCTGGCTTCTTTTATGTGTAAAGAAATATGTTACACTTTTAGAGGGATAGAATTGAATAAGTATATCATCTTCTGCCTTCACACAGCTGCAGTGGAGGCCATGTTGAACTAGAGGCTTATCCAGCACGACTGGCATTGATTGCTGGTATTTCCAGAGATGACTTTCTGAGGTTCATGCTTTTAATTTTCCACCTCCAAAATGTTAATTACTTGAATTTACATTACTTAGTTTGATGCTATGCAGCAAAGATACTTCTTTAAAGCCATTGTTCTGAGATTGAGTTTCTTGGTTTTTGTCCTCAAATTAATGTCAGTAAAACCAAGACAAATACTGAATAGATAATACTGTGGTCCTAGTCTCTGAAGTGCCCATGACTGATAGTTGGTGGCAGAAGAAAAGTTTATTTTGCATTCAAGGGTCCTGACTTTTCTTAGCCAACTGTGTGGTGTCTGAGGGACTCAGTCTCTGAACCTGTATTATATATATCTTGAATATCAAATGAACAGTGATACTCAATACTTCTTTTAAATTTTTTAAAATATGACATTAAACTCATAAAGGAAAACTGAGTTATTATTAAATCAGTTAATCAAAAATCAATTATTAGATATTCTTTGTTCAGGAAAACGAAGCTTATTTTCTCTATTACAAAAGAATTGATGTTGATAGTACTTAATATATATGTTCTTCTTTGCATTTTCCAATGTATTTCAACCATTTTATGCTATTTAGTCACTGCAGCAGTGTTTTCTCTTTATAGGTGAGTAAACACATATTATTTTTTTCCCTTTTAATACTTTATTCTATTTTACAGTACTGTATTGGTTTTGCCATACATTGACATGANTATTATTAAATCAGTTAATCAAAAATCAATTATTAGATATTCTTTGTTCAGGAAAACGAAGCTTATTTTCAAAGAATTGATGTTGATAGTACTTAATATATATGTTCTTCTTTGCATTTTCCAATGTATTTCAACCTTCATTTTATGCTATTTAGTCACTGCAGCAGTGTTTTCTCCTTATGGGTGAGTAAACACATATTTAAGAATTTTTTTAAATCATAGAGACAGCAAATTGTAGTATAAGGAATCAAACTCACATCTTCTGATTACAAGGCTTCAATGTTTAAACAAAACAAAACAAACAAAGGACTTCAAAAGCTGACACCAGGAAGAGACTGGTATTTTCATTCCCTGAGGCTTCGAGGATGAAGCCGAAGTCCTGCCAATTCTAACTGTCTCATTTATTCAAAGAGATAGAATAGAAAGCTCAGAAATCTTTGGGGACCCACTCTAAAGTCACCAGATTTGGCACTAGAAGAATCCCTAAAGCACAGATTGGAGCATGAGCAAGGAAAGGGAAGCATTTTCACTGTACCACTTGTATTTTAAGGCCTTTTTCATTATGATTTTATTAAAGTGTTTTCAGTAACTTCTAGGATCAGGACAAACTCAAGCACAGAGGCCTGTGGGATAGGGGTTATGGCAAGTTGAAGTTTGGCCTATGGACACCAAAGCATCTTCCTGGGTTGTAAAAATAATAAAAACAGGTCAGATGAGGCATTTGAGGATAGTAAATCTAAAGTCTGTAACTCTGCCAAAAAAGGCAATAGAAACAGCTACATCTCTCCCAACTCTGCTGTTTGCCTTGTTGTTGCCAAATTCACCAGTGTAATGTCCATTAAAATAACATCTTTGGGAAAATAGCACAGTGACAATGTTGTCTATGAGAGCAAGGAAAACAAAAAGAAGAAAATGACTGTGTGACAATCTCTAACTGAGTAACTATGGGAAATCAAAACTTCTAAGAGAAAAATAAATCCATTAGTAGAAGAGGAGTAAAAGAATAACTACCTCACATCAAAACAAATTTAATCCTTGCATTTAACCACAGCTCAGAGATAAACAATAAAATGGATCACCATGTCTTTGATGTATGATTCAGTTAATTTCTTCATTCTTCAAAACAATAATACAGAAAGTGTTGTGCATTAACATGTGATGAGAATTCTCACTAACGACCTGATAGGCTTTCAATTGGACCACCTCTGATTTTCCAAAATTTGGTCATATAATTATTATATGCTGCTGAAGTCCTGTCTTACCTCTTTAGCTAATTATTTCCTGGAAAATCAAGGAAAGGAAGTTTAGGTTAGCAACTCATAATAGCATTAGTGACAATTTACTCTTTTTTTTCACAACTTTTTATTTTGTGTTGAATATAGCCAATTAACAATATTGTTATCAGTTCAGTTCAGTCGCTCAGTCACGTCTGAATCTTTGCAACCCCACGAACCGCAGCACACCAGGCCTCCCTGTCTGTCCATCACCAACTCCCAGAGTTTACCCAAACTCATGTCCATTGATGTGGTGATGCCATCTAACCATCTCATCCTCTGTTTCAGTGAATGCAAAGGGACTCAGCCATACATATACATGGATCCAGTTTCCTCCAGAACCCTGTTCCCATCCAGGCTGCCACATAACATTGAACAGAGTGTTACTTTTTCTTTTTAAATTGAAATATAGTTGATTTACAATTTTTTTCTTTCTTAATTAACTAACTTTAATTGGAGGATAATTACTTTGCAATATTTTGATGGTTTTCGCCATAATTTACTCTTTTATCTGTTCTCACATTTCTCAGAGCCACCAATCTTTCTTATTCCCCAGTGTCTGAAGTTTTCCTTAAATTTTACCTTTCAAAGTAACCCTGCTGTGACAAGCCTTGATGTGTTCCTATGACCCTCTATTCTCCTTTGCAAAATACACCTTGCATTTGAACAGTTTAAGTTTTTGCAAATAGTTTCTACCTAAATTCCATTTTTCATACTACATTCAAATTATCCACTATTGTTCACACTAATAACTGCCCTCCTGTGACTAGATATTGACATATTCCAGAGACCTGTTTTTTTTCTCAGCCTTAGCCTTCCACAGGGTGACCCTTCTAGATAAGCCTTATTTCTGATCCCCTATTATTCAGGTGATGGATGGATGTATTTTCCTTGCCAGGTAAAATAGTACATGTGATGGTTAATTTAATGTGTCAACTTGACATAAGTACAAGATACCTAGATATTTGGTCAAAATTTATTCTGGGTATTTCTGGGTGTTTTGGATGAGATTAACATTTAAATTGATGAGCTTTTAGTAAAGAAGCATGTACTTTAAATGTGGGTGGGTCTCATCCAATTGATTGAAGGCCTGAATAGAACAGAGATGCAATCTCCCCTAAGAAAGAATTCTCCAGCTGACTGTCTTTGAAGTTTCTTCATCTGCAGCATCAGTTTTTCCTGAACGGCCTTCAGACTTATGTTAGAACATCAAGAGGGCTGGGTTTACAGCTTGCTTAAGATTTTGGACTTGGCAGACTCCATAATCATCTAAGAAATTTCCTTAAAAAAAGGCAAAACTTCCTGCCCTTTTTTTTTTTTTTTGGACAACTTTTACTGATACAATACCATTTACTTGGTAATTTACTCATATTCATTAAAGAACAATTCTATAATGTTATGAAGAAGTCTTATAAATTAAATCTACCTACACCCATTTATTTTAATGTTCGTTCTCCTATGGGATTTTAATCTTGGTGCATAGTAATATATTTTTATGACATTGTCACATTTCTTGACAATTTACATTTTATATAGTTATAGATGCCTTATAAGTACTCCAGTTAACATTATACCATAAATAACTCTCATATTAGCTTTATCATAATTAGAGTTTATTATATTCATTAAAAGAAATTTACTATAATTTTCAAAAAGGTTAATTTTAACTTTTTAAATTAAAAAACTGACAATACACCTTAATATAAATATAATGTATTATATACTAATAATAAACATATAACATTATATAATAATAATAAACATCAGTTCAGTTCAGTCACTCAGTTGTGTCCGACTCTTTGTGACCTCATGAACTGCAGTATGCCAGGCCTCCCTGTCAATCACCATCTCCAGGAGTTCACCCAAACTCACGTCCATCTGTCGGTGATGCCAGGACTGATCTCCCTGATTTTGAATATGCTCTCTAGGTTGGTCATAACTTTCCTTCCAAGGAGTAAGTGTCCTTTAATTTCATGGCTGCAGTCACCATCTGCAGTGATTTTGGAGCCACCACAAATAAAATCTGGCACTGTTTCCACTGTTTCTCCATCTATTTTCCATGAAGTGATGGGACCGGATGCCATGATCTTCATTTTCTGAATGTTGAGCTTTAAGCCAACTTTTTCACTCTCCTCTTTCAGTGTATTAAATGCAATTTAATTTGAATTATGATGTTTTCAACTTCTCGGGTTGATATAATGTAACTATATTGAGGAAGATTGTATATACAACACTTGCTGTTGTTTTTCACTAGCTAAGCTGTGTCCTCCTCTTTGCAACCCCATAAACTGCAGCATTCCAGGCTCTTCTGTCCTTCATTATCACTTAGAGTTTTCTCAAACTCATGTCTATTGGGTTGGTGATGCCATCCAACCATGTCATCCTCTGTTGCCCACCTCTCCTCCTGCCCTCAATCTTTTCCAGACTCAGAGTCTTTTCCAAGGAATTGGCTGTTTGCATTAGGTGCCCAAAGTATTGGAGCTTCAGCTTTAACATCATTTCCTCTAAAGAATATTCAGGGTTGATCTCTTTAGGACTGACAGGTTTGATCTTCTTGCAGTCCAAGGGACTCTCAAGAGTTCTCCCCAGCACCACAAGCTTTCTTAATAGTTCAACTCTCATACAGATACAGGACTACTGGAAAAACACTATACAATGCTAGCAACAAGATAAAAAAATTTGTGTCACAGACAACACTAATATATATAATATACTGTTATTTCAAATTTTATAAATTAAAATTTTTTCCATTATATTAAGAAACATTGAATTTTGTCACAAATAAGATACAGCAAATTCATAGGTATTGGTATATCCTATTACTCTCTAGTTTTTCCAGAGAGAAATACTCTAACTCAGTCATTTCATTTATTTTCTCTTCTACAAATAAGAATTGCATATATTTTATAGTCTACATATGTTGATATAGTATATATTGTAAAACGGTTACTAGAATCAATTCATTACCTCAGTTGTTACTCCCCCTTTCTTTCTGTGGTAAGAGAAATTGAGATTCTACTGTTGGCAAATTTCAAACATATATTATTATTAACTGCAGTTATCATGCTGTACTTTAGGTCTCCAGAATTCATTAATCATATAACTAAAATTTGTGCCTAATAACCAACATCACCCAGCTCCTAGTAACTATTATTCTACCTTCTGTTAATAAGTTCAATTTCTTTATGTTTTGATTCTACATGTAAATGAGATTATACAGTATTTGTTTTTCTATGTCTAGCTTATTTCATTATATACACACCACATTTTCTTAATTGATTTACCTGTTGGTGGGCAGATAATGTGAATAATGCTCTGATGAACAATGGAGGACAAATGCTGCTTCCAGATAATGATTTTATTTCCTTTGGATACACACCTAGAAGGAAGATTGCTGAATCATATGGTAGTTCTATTTGTAATTTTTTGAGGAACCCCCAGACTTTTTTCTGTAGGGACTGTACATTTACATTCCCATCAACAGTGCACAAGGGTTCTGTTTGCTCCAAACCTTGCCAGCATTCATGATCTTTTGACTTTTTGGTAATAGTCATTCTGAGACGTGTGAGGTGGTATCTCATGAGGTTTTGATTTGTATTTCCCTGAAATTTAGTAGTGTTGATAATCTCTTCAGCTACCTGTGGGCCATTTGTATGTCTTCTTTGGAAAAAATGTATGTTCAAGTCATTTACACATTTATTAATTGGGTATTTAATTTTTGCAATTATGTCAGTTTCTTATACATTTTGGATATGAATCCCTTATCAGATATATAATTTGCAAATATTTTCTCTCATTTTATAGATTGCTTTTTTAGCTTGTTGTCTCTTTTGCTGTGCAGGTGTTTAATTTTGATTTAACCGCATTTCTTTATTTTCACTCCTATTTTTTGATGCTAAATTAAAAAAAAAAGGATTGTCAGGGACAGTGTCAAGAAATTTTATAGTTTCAGAGTATTAAACATTTTTTTTTCTATTCTGTAAAAATTGCCATTGGAATTTAAAAAGGAATTACACTGAATATATAGAGTTTGGGTGGTATGGACATTTTAGTAGCATCTATTTTTCCAACCTATGAGATGTCTTCCATTTATTTTCACATTTTAAGTACTTTAATCGATGTAAGATAGTTTTAGAGTACTATTATGATATGTGATATTTTCTATATCCTTGATTAAATTTATTCCTAAATAAATACTTTACTTTTAGTGTATAGTTTGTTGTAGTAATAATTTTTGCTAGTATATAGAAATGCAACATATTTTTTAGTTTGGTTTTGTATTCTGACATTTTACTGAGTTAGTTTATTAGCATTAACTGCATTTTAGTAGAGTCTTTAGGATTTTCTGTTATGAGATCAAGTCATCTTCAGACAATTAAAATTTTCCATTTAAGATGGACTTATGCTTTTTCCTTGCATAGCTGCTCTGGTTAGGGATTCAAGTACTATGTTAAATAGAAGTGATAAGAGTGAACACTGTACTCTTCCTAATCTTACAAGAAAAACTATACTGTTCACCATAGAGTATTATATTAGTTGTAATCTTGTCATAAATGATCTTTCAAATGTGGAGGTGCATTCTTTCTATACTTTGTTGAGAATATTTCTCATAAAAAATGTTGAATTTTGTCAATTGTTCTCTGTATCTCCTGTGATGATCAAATAATTTTTACTATTTGGTTTGAATATGTTATATCTTCTTTGCATCCTAGGGATAAGTAAATCTTGATCATGATATAGGATAATTTTAATGTGGTGCTGAAATCAGTTTGCTATTTTGCTGAGGATTTTTGCATCTATCTTAGTGAAAGATGTTGACTTATACTTTTCTTACCATGATAGTCTGCTGATATTCTTATGGGGGTTCCCTTGTATATTATCAGTTTCTTTTCTCTTGCTGCTTTGTAANGTCGGGAATGGTGACAAGACCAGCAGCCAGTGTCTGGCCAGACGAGTTACACACAAATCCCCAACATCTTCATCCTTCACGTTGGTCTGTTTACCCACGCATGAACCAGAGAGTTTAAAACAAAAGCGTCACTCCTAAAGATGCACCCTGAAATTGATGAACATTTTTATCTGATTCAGGGACTGTGTAGGGAGCCAAAGTGTGGGTTTTGACAAAAGGCCGGTCAGTAACCACATAGCTCCGTGTGGATGGTGGACTTCAGGCAACATGACCCCAGGTTTCAGAAGCAACACTGTTGGGATGGGGAAACCTGGGCCTCTGGAGGCTTTTAGATTGAGGAAATAAAAAGGATGGTGTAACAGTCTTTAAATAATGTATGTTGACTTCTCATGCTAAACTCTAAAAGAAGGTTGTCTTGAAAACGTTGATAGCTTTACATGCGTCATTAACTGTCATGAAGTTTGTGCAAAGAATAGCTTGGGTATTTACCTGCAGAACTTTTATTGGAATCCCAGTCTTTTAACACTGGCTTTTGCTGTGGAGAAGCGATTCCGTTTTAAAGCATCCTTTGAAGTCCAGGCAGTCGCCTCTAAGACAAAAAGAAACGAGACACAGAGCAGCCCATAGCGTGGGGCAATGAGTGCCCCAGCCTGGGACAGGCTTCACACGTAGACCCTGTGTTCCTCTGCGGCCCTGAGAGGCACAGTGGGTAGCCGTGCATTTAATCAGGTAGTTGTGTGTTCATCCTTTGAGATAACTGATAGATAGCTGTCACCTGCCTGAAGAATTTTGGGGGAGTGATACCACTTGGGTCTGGTATCAATTTTGCAATAAAAAAGTGGCAGGAAAAAAATGGGAACTTTGAGAGATGCTCTCAACTCTGTACCACTTGCCACCCAATACAGAGGATGCTGGGAAAACACTGCTGAAAGAGACAGCCTTGACTCGAGATGTTGTCCAAGAGTTAAGACAGCCCACCAGCCCCTCCTGACCTCGCCTGAGTGGTTTCTAACACAGGAGAATGGAAAGGCGGTTCCCTCGGAAAGGCAGGTTCCATAAGACAAACACCTAATGAGTGTGCATGAGCATAAATGTCACTTTATGTGTGTGAAAGCCATGCTCAGTCCAGGGAAAGACCTGAAGAGAAATGATTCATCCAGAAACCCAACAAAAGTAAACGAAGCCAAAGAACTGGAAATTTGTGGCAGCTCATATAAATAATTTTAATTAAGATAATTCCCCAACCAATGGACCCCCTAAGCCATGTGTCTTCTGAGAAAAATACGTTCACATGTTTTAAAAATTACATACTGTTTTGCTTCAAAGAGCAAATAAAATATTTAACACATTAAGGCTTCTGTCACAATCCTAGACATCAAGCCTGCATGCTTGTACTCAAAAACTGTACTTGCTGGTCATCTGATCTACAGTGTCCAGTGACTCTCACAGGCCAGCTCTCACCGAATTCGCTCAAATACTTTGATATTCTTGACAAGGATTTGTAGGCCCACACTGCAGTGTATTTTCGTCACATTGAGAAATGAATTATTGTATATAAGTATGAGGGGTTCCCAGGTGGCGCTAATGGTAAAAAATCCACCTTCTAATGTCGGAGATGTAAGAGATGCAGGATTGATTCCTGAGTTGAGAAGAATCCCTGGAGGAGGGCATGGGAACCCAGAGCAGTACTGCCTGGAGAATCCCACGGACAGAGGAGCCTGGTGGACTACAGACCACGGGGTCGCAAAGAGTCGGACTCGACTGAAGCAACTTAACACGCGTGCGTGTGAACATGAAGCCAGCCTACGAAATTTTGAGAAAAGCTCAGGGACTGTGACTCTCTTCACTGGTGGGCGGTTTCACGGATCGGGTTGGAAGAGCTCAGTTCGACACTTACGTGTGTGTTTTGAGCAATTGTGGGCCATGAAGTCTGCTTATATGTCATCAAAACAAGAGACAACGACCCCAGCAGTGTTTGTTCAGGGGTTGATTTAAGGAGCCCAGTAGGGAAATCCAGTCTGGATGCGCTGGGAGGCACAGAACTGGGCACCTCCCCCTGGGGTCAGGGGTGAGGCCAGCCCAGAGAAGGACACTCTCTGAGACAAACTTTTCTGGTTAAAATGCACAAAACCCTCCCCTCCACCCCCATCTTCCCCTCTCTCTCCCCACTCCCCCCACCAGCCCACACAGGCCAGCCCGCTTGCTGCTTAGCACAAGGCTCTCTCACACCCGAAAAAGTGTTTCAACTCTTTTATTGGCATTTCCAGACAAGTCCATACAGAACTGTGTAGTTTTTTTTTCAAAAGCTGAGGTTTTGGGGTTTAAAAAAAAAAAGACTTTTCCTTTCTGATGCAGCCCACGTCCAAGCCCAGGCCCTCCCCAGGGTGGTCCTCTCCAGCAGGCAGCGAAGGAGCAGGGCCCCGAGATCCAGGCCGTGCCCTGGACCAGGAGCTCTGGGCAGGCGACCCCTGCCTCCCTGGGAGCCGGGACCACCTGAACGGCGCCTAAGACCAGGGATCCGCCGTCCCCCAAGGGGTGCAGACAGACTTCAAGACATTGTGATTAAGTGGGAGCTGCCGAGATTACAGAGCGATATTAACCGTCATTAAGCGATTTCTGTGTGAAGGAGGCGAGCGGGCCTTCCCACGTCGGCCCAAAAGGGCTTCAGACCCATGCGTCCGCAGGCTCTGGGATAAACACCAGTCCTTATTGGGTGTTCGTCTGATAGACAGGCGGCATGTATCACCTTTAGGAAGACATTGACGTGGCTATGCGCGGGCTCAGGGATGAGCAGCTGCCTGTCCTGCAAAACCGTCGGGCTCGCCCTGGGGTAGGGAGGAGGTCCCCGCAGCCCGAACTCCCAGAAATTAGCTCATTTTCCTCAAACAATAAACAGAGGCTCCTGGGCTCCAAACTCCCGTTCACCAGCAGGGGAGGGGAGCGTCTCTCAGGCTCGACTCCACCTGGCAGAGGTTGCCTGGCAGGAGGCACCCCACCACCACCCTGGGCAGGCCCAGCAGAGGGCACTGCACGTGGTCCGCGGGGAGGGCCACTGGGGGACCCCTCTGCCACTTCCGGTCACTGCCCTGCTGAATGTGACCTCTGACCTCACCTGGGGCTTGGGTGAGGGTGCCTTCCCTGGCCAGCAGCCTCAGGGAGCACGCAGCACCCAGCTGGCTGTCAGATGCATCCCAGACACCCTGGGATGCCTGTCTGGGGCCGAGGACACATGCTTATCCCTGCACTGACATCCAACGTCCTCCAAAACGATTTGATTCCACTTTTGAGAGAAATGGCAGTCTATTTGCAGAACTGCGTGCCTTGCCACAATTGTTTGGGGATTTAGATGGCTAGCTTCACGACTGGCACAAGGCGCCCTGACACTCTTCACAGTCACGAGGTCTCCTAAGTGAGGTCTTGGGACAAGGCACGGTCCCCATCCTTGCACAGAGTCGTTAACCCAGCCCCTAATGCCGGGGACTCACTAAGCCCACGTCCTGAAACCCTTGCTTTTGTGAGGAACGCGGCCAAAGAAGAACTGGCTTCACTGGGCCACCGGGAGAAGCCATTTTTATTTTATTTCCATTTTTCTCATTAGTATTCAACCCGTGCCCTCCCAACGAGATGAAAATGAGAGTTTCCACGTTGAATGCTGTGTTCCCATGCTTGCCACGCCTCAGGAGCTTCGGTGAATAAACAGCGNAAGTCATCTTCAGACAATTAAAATTTTCCATTTAAGATGGACTTATGCTTTTTCCTTGCATAGCTGCTCTGGTTAGGGATTCAAGTACTATGTTAAATAGAAGTGATAAGAGTGAACACTGTACTCTTCCTAATCTTACAAGAAAAACTATACTGTTCACCATAGAGTATTATATTAGTTGTAATCTTGTCATAAATGATCTTTCAAATGTGGAGGTGCATTCTTTCTATACTTTGTTGAGAATATTTCTCATAAAAAATGTTGAATTTTGTCAATTGTTCTCTGTATCTCCTGTGATGATCAAATAATTTTTACTGTTTGGTTTGAATATGTTATATCTTCTTTGCATCCTAGGGATAAGTAAATCTTGATCATGATATAGGATAATTTTAATGTGGTGCTGAAATCAGTTTGCTATTTTGCTGAGGATTTTTGCATCTATCTTAGTGAAAGATGTTGACTTATACTTTTCTTACCATGATAGTCTGCTGATATTCTTATGGGGGTTCCCTTGTATATTATCAGTTTCTTTTCTCTTGCTGCTTTGTAATTTCTCTCTTTGTCTTTGATTTTTAACAATTTTACTATAATGTGTTTTGACAAAGCTCTCTTTGGGCTGTATTTATTTGGGGATTTGTGAGTTTCTTATAACTAAATGCCCATATCTCTGCCCAGATTTAGTTG
This sequence comes from Raphicerus campestris, assembly GCA_006410735.1. NCBI lineage: Eukaryota > Metazoa > Chordata > Mammalia > Artiodactyla > Bovidae > Raphicerus > Raphicerus campestris. The sequence goes on from SJYW01026910.1 coordinate 137,846, forward strand.
TTTTCTGGTCATTACTCTTTTTTTTTCTTTTTTTTAAAAATTAATTTAATTTGAGGCTAATTACTGTACAATATTGTAGTGGTTTTTACTATACATTGATATGAATCAGCCATGGGTGTACACGTGTCCCCGATCCTGAACCCCTTTTCCACCTCCCTTCCCATCCTTTCCCTCAGGATTGTCCCAGTGCCCCAGCCCTGAGTGCCCTGTCTCATGCATCGAACCTGGACTGGCGATCTATTCCACATATGGTATATACACATTTCAATGCTATTCTCTCAAATCATCCTACTTTCTCCCACAGAGTCCAAAAAGTCTGTTCTTTACATCTGTTTCTCTTTTGCTGTCTCGTATAGAGGGTCATCGTTACCATCTTTCTAAATTCCATATATATGCATTAATATATTGCATTGGTGCTTTTCTTTCTGACTTACTTCACTCTGTATAACAGGCTCCAGTTTCACCCACTTAATTAGAACTGACTCAAATGCATTCTTTTTAACAGCTGAGTAATATTTCATTGTGTATATTTACCACAGCTTATCCATTCATCTGCCGACGGACATCTAGGTTGCTTCCATGTCTGAACTATTGTAAACAGTGCTGTGATGAACACTGGGGTACATGTGTCTCTTTAAATTCTGGTTTCCTTGGTGTGTATGCTCAGTAGTAGAATTGCTGGGTCATATGGAAGTTCTATTTCCAGGTTTTTTAGGAATCTCCACACTGTTCTCCATAGTGGCTGTACTAGTTTGCATTCCCACCATCATCAGTGTAAGAGGGTTCCTTTTTCTCCTCACCCTCTCCAGCATTTATTGTTTGTGAATTTTTTGATAGCAGACATTCTGACTGGCATGAGATGATACTTCATTGTGTTTTTGATTTGCATTTCTCTGATAATGAATGATGTTGTGCATATTTTCATGTGTTTGTCAGCCATCTGTATGTCTTCTTTGGAGAAATGTTTGTTTAGTCCTTTGGCCCACTTTTTGATTGGGTCATTTATTTTTCTGATATTGAGCTGCCTGAGCTGCTTATATTTTTGAGATTAATTCTTTTTCAGTTGTTTCATTTGCTATTATTTTCTCCCATTCTGACGGCTGTCTTTTCACCATTCTTATAGTTTCCTTCATTGTGCAAAGGCTTTTCAGTTTAATTAGGTCCAATTTGTTTATTTTTGCTTTTATTTCTTTTACTCTGGGAGGGGGGTCACAGAGCATCCTGCTGTGATTTATGCCAGAGAGTGTTTTGCCTATGCTTTCCTCTAGGAGTTTTATAGTTTCTGGTATTATGTTTAGATCTTTAATCCATTTTGAGTTTATTTTTGTGTATGGTATTAGCAAGTGTTGTAGTTTCTTTTAAAAGGTTTCCTAAAAAAAAAAATAAAAGGTTTCCTGACTTTTTCTTTCTTCTAGGATTCCCATAGTGCATATATTTCTCACTTGAATGTATCTAACTCCTTTCTTGTTGTTTTTAATTTTTTCCTCTAACAATAATTTCAAATGAACTGTTTTTGAGTTCACAGAATTTTTCTACAAGTCGATCAACTCTGATTTTGACAATCTCTATTGAATTTTTCTTTACATTTATTGTATTTTTTAGCTCCATAATTTCTTTTTGGTTCTTTTTAAATTTTTATAATATTTATATCTCTGATAGAATTCTCATTCTGTTTCTGATTGTTTTTCTGACGTTGCTGAAGTATCCATGTTCACAAATTCTCTAAGCTTTCTTAAAACAATTATTCTATAAGTTGTCAGCAATTCACACACAAAAATCCTTTGATAGTGTTGTGTTTCCTTGATTTTTATGTTTCCTGTCTCTTTAGTTTAAACTCTGTACATTTGATGCAAAAGTCGCCTCTTCCAAGCTTTACTTTCTGGTTTCAGTGTGAAAATATCTTTATCTACAGGTGGGAGTGCAGCATCAGCTGGACAGGGTGTGACAGTTCTGGCTCCAGGGAGGATACAGCTATGTAATCTTTGTCCAGGTACAGCTCTGTGTAGCTATCATGAGCTCAACATTGCTGGAGATCACAAAGGTCCTTGACAGCCAAGACTGAAAATGTCTGTTGGAAAAGCTGTTAGGTCTTCAGTGGTAAAGACTGCTGCAGTCTTCCTGACATCTTTTTCTTCCAGAGACACAGTCATGGTTAAGAGTCTTCCTCCTGGATCCTGCTTGCAGGTGTGAATTTGCAGTGGTATCCGTGTCTGATATTTAAGCACCTGTGGGATGGTCATGGAGCTGATATTTAAAATGTGAATACCCTTGGTGCAGCCATGGAGCTGGGATTCAGAATGTGGGCACACACAGAGCTACACTCCAGGGTCCATGAGCATTCTCACTGAAGCAATGGCTCTGGTACTAGGCATGGGTGTTCACAGAACAGTCATGGAAGTCTGGGCTATGTGCAGAGTTGTGGAGGTGGTGACCCTGGTCCTTGGATGTAACAACAATAACTTCTTTGGGAGGAGAGTGGTGCAGCCATGTCTCCTTCTTTAGGGGTGGGTAGTGATGTTGACTGTTGATTATTTAAGTGGTGAAAACTGCTGGTGTCCTCTGCAAATGAGCTGATGGAGTTCACACTGATGAACACTGTAGGATCCTCTGCTGTGAAAGCTGTGGGGAGTCTATGGCTGCCATCTGTCATGAGGGTTGTTGAGGTCCTCAGAGGTAAAGGCTGCCAGGGTCCTCTACACAGTAGGCCACCTTCCGCCTGGCTGATCCTGGCAGCCTCTGCCCTTTTTCTTTATTTTTATCTGTCTCCAGACATTTCAACCATACCAGTCACCCAACAATCCTTTGTATGCGGTTGTTATTTATTTTTGACTCCTCTGTGTTGCTGTAGAGGCTAAATGGACTCTTGAGCTCTCCCAAGGCTATGTTTATGGATTGCTATCTAATTCACTTTTATAAGGAGAGAAAAATTATTATCACCTACTCCCTTATCTCAACTACAAAATTTTTTTTATAGATTTATAAAAACAAAATGCATTAAAAACATTAAAAAATATTACCCAAGATCATAATACCCAGAAGTCTTTGTTTTTATATTTAAATATTATCTTATCTATAACTTAAAATAGGCATTTGAAGTTAGATACAACTCCAAGCTTTTATGATCCTAGACAGTTTTGCTAAATTTTTTTTAACTCCTGATAAATTATTACAGTTTTTCATCTGAGCAATATTTTGCTTGTATTTGATAAATGTAATGTAGTGATGTGATTGGTTATTTGATAAATATCTCTTTCTCCAGGGTTCATTTTTCTTATTTAAAAGTATTCTTAATTTTTTTGTTCATTTCCAAGTAACAAGATTTTTATTTGCTTCTAATATTTATTATTATTTCTAATTTTGTTGTCTATTAATTATCTCAATTGACATTTGATTAATTTTTAACTGTTCAATGAATGCTTTATACTCTTAATACTAACATCAGTATCAAAATAAAACTAAAATTAAAAGTGAAATTAAAAAAGAAGACAAGACTGATTTAATTATATTTGTATGAATAACATAAACACATGTGTACTTGCTAAACCATTCAGTCATGTCTGACTCTGCAACCCCATCAACTATAGCCTGCTAGTCTCCTCTATCCATGGGATTCTACAAGCAAGAATACTGGAGAGGGTTGCCATTTCCTTCTCTAGGGAATCTTCCCAACCCAAGGATCAGCCTGTGTCTCTTATGTCTCTTGCATGGGCAGGTGGGTTCTTTACCAATAGCGCCACCTGGCAAGCCCAACATAAAGAAACATCAAATGTGAAACATGCAACAATATTTGGACAGAAATAGGGTACTAATAATAGGCATTAATAATCTTACTTCAAAATAAAAGCCCATGAAACAATTAGAGAATAAAAAATAATGGTGAGGAGGGTCTAAATGATATAACCATGCAACCAGTAGTGATAACTCATCAAGAGTTTCCACTTTTTGTAAAATAATTTCTTAGCTATTTGTTATTTAATAATTGTGGGCTTCCCTGGTGGCTCAGAGGTTAAAGCGTCTGCCTCCAATGAGGGAGAGCTGGGTTCAATCCCTGGGCCAGGAAGATCCCCTGGAGAAGGAAATGGCAACCCATTCCAGTATTCTTGCCTGGAAAATCCCATGAACTGAGGAGCCTGGTGGGTTGCAGTCCACGGGGTCACAAAGAGTCGGACATGACTGAGTGACTTTACTTACTTACTTACTTAGACATATATAACACTGTAAATACAATGCCATGCAGGTGTATAATTGATGATTCCCAAGTGGTTCAGTGGTAAAGAATCCACCCATCAATGCAGGAGATGCAAGACACTTGCGTTCGATCCCTGGGTAAGGAAGACACCTTGGAGAAGGAAATGGCAACCCACTCCAGTATTGTGGCTTGGGGAATCCCATAGACAGAGGAGCCTGTTAGGCTACAGCCCATGACTTGGTGACTAAATAAGAACCATAACAACCTTTTAAAATTAATGTAGAGTTTATTTTTGTCAAGCAAAGATAAATGATATGCTGATATACTACTTCAAGGATGCACTGCTTCAGCAAAAATTCAAAGAAAGACCATTTCTGTGAGAATCAGGACACCAGATAGCAAATAGTTACATAATATAGACTTAGAACATGATGATATAATGTAGACCTAGAGGATGATTGTGCAGAATTGATATATACTTAGAAATTTCCACAGTGGCAAGTATATAGTGCACCATTCCTATCTTGTATATATCACCATATGACAGTTTATTAGTAGAAGGTTTAATAATACAGTCACAAGGAAGAACACTGGGTAAACCATGCATTGTCTTTTTCAGTATTATATTTAGGGTATGAAGCTTGAAGTCAGAGCTATCATTCAAAGAAAACTGTTTTCCAAATATCAAGGCTCTACATAAAAATGATCAAAACCTTTTATTTGGGGTAATTATATTCAAAATCTAGTGAAGATGAGGTGATTAAAAATAATACATCAAAAATTTGAAACCAATATTGAATGCATACATTTTTTGTAATTAAAATGGGTTATTTGTATACTCTATTTTAATTATATTTTATTTATTTTTATCTATTAACTCTTCATTAATAAATTTTAGCCAATTTATAATTTTTTTTTTTT
>SJYW01026910.1:144859-159872 GCA_006410735.1 Raphicerus campestris
CCATTCTTATAGTTTCCTTCATTGTGCAAAGGCTTTTCAGTTTAATTAGGTCCAATTTGTTTATTTTTGCTTTTATTTCTTTTACTCTGGGAGGGGGGTCACAGAGCATCCTGCTGTGATTTATGCCAGAGAGTGTTTTGCCTATGCTTTCCTCTAGGAGTTTTATAGTTTCTGGTATTATGTTTAGATCTTTAATCCATTTTGAGTTTATTTTTGTGTATGGTATTAGCAAGTGTTGTAGTTTCTTTTAAAAGGTTTCCTAAAAAAAAAAAAATAAAAGGTTTCCTGACTTTTTCTTTCTTCTAGGATTCCCATAGTGCATATATTTCTCACTTGAATGTATCTAACTCCTTTCTTGTTGTTTTTAATTTTTTCCTCTAACAATAATTTCAAATGAACTGTTTTTGAGTTCACAGAATTTTTCTACAAGTCGATCAACTCTGATTTTGACAATCTCTATTGAATTTTTCTTTACATTTATTGTATTTTTTAGCTCCATAATTTCTTTTTGGTTCTTTTTAAATTTTTATAATATTTATATCTCTGATAGAATTCTCATTCTGTTTCTGATTGTTTTTCTGACGTTGCTGAAGTATCCATGTTCACAAATTCTCTAAGCTTTCTTAAAACAATTATTCTATAAGTTGTCAGCAATTCACACAAAAAAATCCTTTGATAATGTTGTGTTTCCTTGATTTTTATGTTTCCTGTCTCTTTAGTTTAAACTCTGTACATTTGATGCAAAAGTCGCCTCTTCCAAGCTTTACTTTCTGGTTTCAGTGTGAAAATATCTTTATCTACAGGTGGGAGTGCAGCATCAGCTGGACAGGGTGTGACAGTTCTGGCTCCAGGGAGGATACAGCTATGTAATCTTTGTCCAGGTACAGCTCTGTGTAGCTATCATGAGCTCAACATTGCTGGAGATCACAAAGGTCCTTGACAGCCAAGACTGAAAATGTCTGTTGGAAAAGCTGTTAGGTCTTCAGTGGTAAAGACTGCTGCAGTCTTCCTGACATCTTTTTCTTCCAGAGACACAGTCATGGTTAAGAGTCTTCCTCCTGGATCCTGCTTGCAGGTGTGAATTTGCAGTGGTATCCGTGTCTGATATTTAAGCACCTGTGGGATGGTCATGGAGCTGATATTTAAAATGTGAATACCCTTGGTGCAGCCATGGAGCTGGGATTCAGAATGTGGGCACACACAGAGCTACACTCCAGGGTCCATGAGCATTCTCACTGAAGCAATGGCTCTGGTACTAGGCATGGGTGTTCACAGAACAGTCATGGAAGTCTGGGCTATGTGCAGAGTTGTGGAGGTGGTGACCCTGGTCCTTGGATGTAACAACAATAACTTCTTTGGGAGGAGAGTGGTGCAGCCATGTCTCCTTCTTTAGGGGTGGGTAGTGATGTTGACTGTTGATTATTTAAGTGGTGAAAACTGCTGGTGTCCTCTGCAAATGAGCTGATGGAGTTCACACTGATGAACACTGTAGGATCCTCTGCTGTGAAAGCTGTGGGGAGTCTATGGCTGCCATCTGTCATGAGGGTTGTTGAGGTCCTCAGAGGTAAAGGCTGCCAGGGTCCTCTACACAGTAGGCCACCTTCCGCCTGGCTGATCCTGGCAGCCTCTGCCCTTTTTCTTTATTTTTATCTGTCTCCAGACATTTCAACCATACCAGTCACCCAACAATCCTTTGTATGCGGTTGTTATTTATTTTTGACTCCTCTGTGTTGCTGTAGAGGCTAAATGGACTCTTGAGCTCTCCCAAGGCTATGTTTATGGATTGCTATCTAATTCACTTTTATAAGGAGAGAAAAATTATTATCACCTACTCCCTTATCTCAACTACAAAATTCTTTTTATAGATTTATAAAAACAAAATGCATTAAAAACATTAAAAAATATTACCCAAGATCATAATACCCAGAAGTCTTTGCTTTTATATTTAAATATTATCTTATCTATAACTTAAAATAGGCATTTGAAGTTAGATACAACTCCAAGCTTTTATGATCCTAGACAGTTTTGCTAAATTTTTTTTAACTCCTGATAAATTATTACAGTTTTTCATCTGAGCAATATTTTGCTTGTATTTGATAAATGTAATGTAGTGATGTGATTGGTTATTTGATAAATATCTCTTTCTCCAGGGTTCATTTTTCTTATTTAAAAGTATTCTTAATTTTTTTGTTCATTTCCAAGTAACAAGATTTTTATTTGCTTCTAATATTTATTATTATTTCTAATTTTGTTGTCTATTAATTATCTCAATTGACATTTGATTAATTTTTAACTGTTCAATGAATGCTTTATACTCTTAATACTAACATCAGTATCAAAATAAAACTAAAATTAAAAGTGAAATTAAAAAAGAAGACAAGACTGATTTAATTATATTTGTATGAATAACATAAACACATGTGTACTTGCTAAACCATTCAGTCATGTCTGACTCTGCAACCCCATCAACTATAGCCTGCTAGTCTCCTCTATCCATGGGATTCTACAAGCAAGAATACTGGAGAGGGTTGCCATTTCCTTCTCTAGGGAATCTTCCCAACCCAAGGATCAGCCTGTGTCTCTTATGTCTCTTGCATGGGCAGGTGGGTTCTTTACCAATAGCGCCACCTGGCAAGCCCAACATAAAGAAACATCAAATGTGAAACATGCAACAATATTTGGACAGAAATAGGGTACTAATAATAGGCATTAATAATCTTACTTCAAAATAAAAGCCCATGAAACAATTAGAGAATAAAAAATAACGGTGAGGAGGGTCTAAATGATATAACCATGCAACCAGTAGTGATAACTCATCAAGAGTTTCCACTTTTTGTAAAATAATTTCTTAGCTATTTGTTATTTAATAATTGTGGGCTTCCCTGGTGGCTCAGAGGTTAAAGCGTCTGCCTCCAATGAGGGAGAGCTGGGTTCAATCCCTGGGCCAGGAAGATCCCCTGGAGAAGGAAATGGCAACCCATTCCAGTATTCTTGCCTGGAAAATCCCATGAACTGAGGAGCCTGGTGGGTTGCAGTCCACGGGGTCACAAAGAGTCGGACATGACTGAGTGACTTTACTTACTTACTTACTTAGACATATATAACACTGTAAATACAGTGCCATGCAGGTGTATAATTGATGATTCCCAAGTGGTTCAGTGGTAAAGAATCCACCCATCAATGCAGGAGATGCAAGACACTTGCGTTCGATCCCTGGGTAAGGAAGACACCTTGGAGAAGGAAATGGCAACCCACTCCAGTATTGTGGCTTGGGGAATCCCATAGACAGAGGAGCCTGTTAGGCTACAGCCCATGACTTGGTGACTAAATAAGAACCATAACAACCTTTTAAACTTAATGTAGAGTTTATTTTTGTCAAGCAAAGATAAATGATATGCTGATATACTGCTTCAAGGATGCACTGCTTCAGCAAAAATTCAAAGACCATTTCTGGGAGAATCAGGACACCAGATAGCAAATAGTTACATAATATAGACTTAGAACATGATGATATAATGTAGACTTAGAGGATGATTGTGCAGAATTGATATATACTTAGAACTTTCCNCTGCTTCAGCAAAAATTCAAACAAAGACCATTTCTGTGAGAATCAGGACACCAGATAGCAAATAGTTACATAATATAGACTTAGAACATGATGATATAATGTAGACCTAGAGGATGATTGTGCAGAATTGATATATACTTAGAAATTTCCACAGTGGCAAGTATATAGTGCACCATTCCTATCTTGTATATATCACCATATGACAGTTTATTAGTAGAAGGTTTAATAATACAGTCACAAGGAAGAACACTGGGTAAACCATGCATTGTCTTTTTCAGTATTATATTTAGGGTATGAAGCTTGAAGTCAGAGCTATCATTCAAAGGAAACTGTTTTCCAAATATCAAGGCTCTACATAAAAATGATCAAAACCTTTTATTTGGGGTAATTATATTCAAAATCTAGTGAAGATGAGGTGATTAAAAATAATACATCAAAAATTTGAAACCAATATTGAATGCATACATTTTTTGTAATTAAAATGGGTTATTTGTATACTCTATTTTAATTATATTTTATTTATTTTTATCTATTAACTCTTCATTAATAAATTTTAGCCAATTTATAATTTTTTTTTTTGTTACTAGGAAATTGCCTCAAAGCTTTTCAGTTAAAGCATATTTTGTAGTTTCTAGACTTCTGGGTCTTCCCTTCTATCTCACTCTGTTTAAATTTTTGTTTACTTTTATTTCAATTTATCATTCCCTGACAATTATTTAAAAATTATTATTATTTCAGATAACTTAAAGAGTTTTTTACTGAATGGATTTTAGAGGAATATTACAATTTTCAATCTTTTTCCTGAAATGGATTTTGATTTCCATTTTGTTTTCCACAGGATATTTTTCTGTGATTGAAACAAGAGTAAATTTAAAGGTCAATATTTTTAGGTATCAACACAGGTAAAGCAGATATATTTTAAGCATTTTGATGCTTTCCAAAATGTGCACTAATACCCTGCTATATTATGGACAGCTAGGAAGGACAGAGCAGTTTGTCTTTGCTGTGGTAGCAATTGTCTATACTGGTGACAACAAACACAAAATAGCATATCAAATTTTTGTTGTAATACTGATTATGAAGACTGTGATTTTGTGAACACTCTGAAATAGTCAAATAAAAATTTCACACAACAGGATCTCTTGTAAAATGATTTTTTGTTAATTAGATTTTTAGAAATGCATTTTTAGTTTTTTGATGAAATATGTGACAAATAAATTCAAACACTAAAATATAAAGTCAACTTACTCTTTTAACTGAAATTTCCAAATATATATATCAATTCAGTTCAGTCGCTCAGTCGCGTCTGACTCATGTATAAAGACACATAAAGACATATATTCCACATTATCTCTCAGAGGTTTTATGTATTTTCAGGTATAATAGCCCAATGCTATTTGTTGCATTTTATAGAAAACTGGATTTGCATTGTGTGACAAAAAGACTGAAAACAAAATGGTATATAGATATATAAATTTAAAAATATTTTACTGAATTTTTAAAATATATTTTTATTTGCTAATTTTCCCTGCAAGTTAGATCTCCATGTTTAAATCTGCAACTTAGAAAGCTGGAATTTCTTTCCATTAGAGATACAGTAATAACTTTGTAATTAGTGAAATCATTGTCACACTGCATAATCAGCTCATTGAACACATACATTATAGTAAGAAAAAATAATAAAAAATCCTTGATAGTAACATAACTGTCCCATTAAAGTCTTGATTAACTTTATAACAATAATGTAGTATCATTTTACTTTTATAAATTAGCAGACAAATTGGAAATATATCAAACAATGCTCCTCCTGTATCTCTACAGAAGGGAGGGATGCTTAATTAAAATAATATAACGCTGGCAACATTAATTTCTTATTGTGGGGATTTAGCAACTCATTTCAGAATGTGAGGCCAAAATTATATTTCAGCAGTTTTATGTTAAATGTTTCAAGGAAAGCCATACGGCCCCTGGGCACTGCATGGCATACAGTAGTATCAGAAACAATTGATGTGTGTAATGACAATTGTGAGCATCCTTTCCAGATGAGCTGACACGCCCTGATTCCACCCTGCTGCTCCTGTTTGGTCAGCAGGTACATTTCACCATCTGTTTCTCTCATAGCAGCTGAATTGTTTCTCTTATTGTGCACCTAGATGGTGAAGCATGTTGAGTATGAAATATACCTTGTAGGTCATGGGATATTCTAAGTATTTCTGTTTAATTTTATAAGACTAATTTTAGTCTTTGATTGCATTTTGCTTTTTTAGTAGGCAAAGAGATTCTATCCTGGGTATAATCAGACCAAGGCATGTAAATTTTTAATAGGGACTGTACACATACTTACAGAGATTGCTGCATTTTGCTGTTTGTATTATTAACATCCTTATGATGATTTAATAATCATTTCTTCTAAGCACTTGGCATAATTACTAAACTGGCAATGAAAGGTAAAGAGCCTTGAAGAAATCATGTAGAGTCCATTATTTGAATCCATGCATTTTGTTTTTTTCTGATTCAAACACTGATGGGGAATATTTGGAAAAAAAAAATCATGTCATGTCCAACTCAGTCATGTCCAACTCTTTGCAAACCCATGGACTGCAGGACTCCAGAGTTCCCTGTCCTTCACCAACTCCCAAAGCTTGCTCAAATTCACGTCTATCTAGTCGGTGATGCTATCCAACCATCTCATCCTCTGTTGTCCCCTTCTCCTCCTGCCTTCAATCTTTCCTAGCACCAGGGTCTTTTCCAGTGAGTTAGTTCTTCGCATCAGGTGGCCAAAGTACTGGAGTTTCAACTTCAGGATCAGTCTTTCCAATGACTATTCAAGACTGATTTCCTTCAGGACTGACTGGCTTGATCTCCTTGCAGTCCAAGGGACTCTCAAGAGATTTCTCCAACACCACAGTTCAAAAGCATCAATTCTTCAGCACATCAATTCTTCAGCACTCAGCTTTCTTTATAGTCCAATTCTCACATCCATCCATACTGATAAAACCATCACTTTGACTAGATGGACCTTTGTCGGCAAAGTCTCTGCTTTTTAATATGCTGTCTAGGTTGGTCATAGTTTTTCTTCCAAGAAGCAAGCGTCTTTTAATTTCATGGTGGCAGTCACCATATGCAGCAATTTTGGAGTCCCCCCCCCAATAAAGTCTGTCACTGTTTCTTTTGTTTCCCCATCTATTTGTCATAAAGTGGTGGGACCAGATACCATGATTTTAGCTTTCTGAATGTTGAGTTTTAAGCCAACTTTTCACTCTCTTCTTTCACTTTCATCAAGAGTCTCTCTAGTTCTTCTTTCTGCCATAAGGGTGTATTAATTATTACATAAGGCTTATTACATAATTAGTTATATATGGATGTATTAGTTTTTATAGTATAAGTAATATAGATGCAGCAAAGTATACAGGATAATGTGTGTATGGTACATGCAAATACTACACCATTTTAAATAATGGATTGAGTATTCTTGGATTTTGTATCTATAGGAAGAATGGAATCAAGAAGTTTCAATACTCTGTTGCATAAAAATCTAGACATAATTTTTGCATTGTTTTTTGTCTTCTTCTCCAAAGATTACAACTTACATTAAGGTTTGCTTTTTTAATCTTGTGTTTCAATTTATTGAGCTTCCCTAGTAGCTCAGTTGCAGGACACCTTGGTTTGATTCCTGGGTCAGGAAGATCTGCTGGAGAAGGGGTAGGCTACTCACTCCAGTATTCTGGCCTAGAGAATTTTGGTATCTGTAGGAAGGTTGGAATTAAGAAGATTCAATACTCAAATAAAAATCTAGACATAATTTTTGCATTTTTTTTTTGTCTTTCTTCCCCAAAGATCACAGCTTACAGTAAGGTTTGCTTTTTTAATCTTGTGTTTCAATTTATTAGTATTTTTATATTTAAACAGAGCCCCAAGTATTAATATTCTATACAGGAGATTCATTTATGCTCCTTTGAAGCAATTCCATTTCTCTTGAATTTGGGGAATGGGTGTTAAGAAATTAAGTCATGCCAGGAAGAGACCCAAACTGAGACTGTTTTAGGAAAAGACTGGTAGGGATCCAAGGCAAGAGATGGGTAAAAAAATGACTTTATTCTTGAAAGGAGAAAAAAATAGCTGAGATATGAGCCTCTTCAAAATCAGCAACATTTCCAAAACCTTTCAAGAATCTGACAAACCTTACGGTAGAAAGTGAAGAGGAGCTAAAAAGCCTCTTGATGAAAGTGAAAGAGAAGAGTGAAAAAGTTGGCTTAAAGCTCAACATTCAGAAAATGAAGATCATGACATCTGGTCCCATCACTTCATGGGAAATAGATGGGNCAGCAGCAGCAGCCCCTCATTAGTTCTGGTAGGGATATAGTGATTGTAAGGGCCAGGAGATTAGTGATTCTGAGCTCAGCACTTTGTGGAACAAGCAGGCAAATTGTGAATGTTTGGTTAGCAATGACTTTCATGGGTTTGTGGAAATAATGATATCCATGAACTAGAAGTTTTCTGAGGGTTTTCCATGTTTTTTCTCACTTCTTTAGCTATTGTTTCTTTGGGCTGAAAATGTCTCTCTTACTTCCTTAACCTCTTGCCATCACCCACTACTTATTAGCTTTACTTAAACGTCTTCAGAATAGAGGTTCCAAACTCATCTCTGGTTAAATGATTAAGTTTCGTATTTGGCTGGCCTTTTCCTTATTGTTTGGTTATCACATATGAGAAATTGCTAATTTTAAGATTGATATAAACAACTTCATATAAAGCAACTAAAATTTTTAGTACTATAAAAGTTAATTCTTGTCTATTTCATAAGATACAAAATTATATGAGATCATATAATGCTTCTGCAGCCCCATAAAGCTAATCAGTTATTTGATAACATTAGAATGGGTAATTCTAATATAATGTAGAGTTTTCATATATGACTAAAGAGTTATATGCAGATTTTATAATAACTGATTATATTCCTGTGAGTTTCATCTTAAATTATCATCTATTTATTTCAAAGCACTGGTAATCCACAGATCATGAAATGAGACTGTTATAAACTTTAAACAATTCAGTTCAAACTCTTACATGCGTAGTTAGATTGCACATGTAGATGCTTAAAAAGCTGCTATTACAAGCAGTTTAGTCAATTTTGTTACATTCTTTTCTGGATAACAGACATAACATGTACTGGGACTAAATGCATTTTATCAGTTTAATCAACTTTGGATAACATGTTGCCAATGTTTTGCCTTTAAACAAGAATATATGGCAATTGATCAGAAAGAATATGCTTTCGGTGTGACTTTGAAACTCCGCCATTCCTGCTGCAGTTGTGTTGCTGCGATGGATGACTTTCACAACAGGAAATCAGGCCAATTTAAAGTCCAGGCACCGAGCAATTTGAGAACCACCAGCTTTATGCAGTAATATAATTATTCCCTCTGAGGCTCTTAATTGTATTCATCACACCATGATTTCTGCACAAATTAAGCATGCATTTACTGCTATATATAACTTCCTTTGCAGTTAACATTCTGGAAACAAATTTCAAGGAGATAGAATTTTGGACTTATTCATCCCCTGAAATCACAAGTTCCAAATGTTCTGTATACTGTAAGGTCACATTTTGTACCTTCTGGCCACTAAATAAATGTGATATCAAACTGTTTAAGGGAGAAGAAATATCTGAAACTGGATCTTTTTATTTTTATGTTTCTCTACCCTGAAAATGTGTAGGACTTTAAATCCTAAATAGTTCTTATGTGGATTAATATATTGCTTTCTAGAAGGAATTCTTAGCAAAATATAAGTTATGTACAAACTCAGAATCAGAAACTGAATATGTTCAATATGAGGTTTTAATTATCTGTGAAATAGATTGTATATTTAGGACAAAAATAAAATAATCAAAAATTACCCAAAGAGTATACATAGACAATTTAAAAATAAATAGTGTATTTTAAGGTAAACATTTTCATATGTGTTTCTAAAAAATTTAAGACAGAAAAATTAAGCTTCCTTTTCATTATTTCCTTTAGAAAATGGGAGTTAAAAAGCATTGGGTTTCTATAGTAGTTGCTGATTATGGCTTTTATTACTCTATTTTCCCTAATTCTGCTTTATGATTATATTATAAACATTCAAAAAACTAAGATCATGGCATGCAGTCTAATCACTTTAATCAAATAGTAGGGGAATAAGTGGAAGCAGTGACAGATTTTCTTTTATTGGGCTCCAAAATCACTGAGGACTGTGACTGTAGCCATTAAATTTAAAGACCCTTGTTCTTTGGAAGGAAAACTATGACAAACCTAGACAGCACTTTAAAAAGCAAAGATAGCACTTTTCTGGCAAAGTTCTGTATGGTCAAAGCTATGTTTTTTCTAATAGTCATGTACGGATGTGATAGTGGGACCATAAAGATGGCAGAGCGCTGAAGAAGACTCTTGAAGGTCCCTTGGATAGCAAGGAGATCAAATTAGTCAATCCTAAAGGAAATCAACCCTGAATATTCATTGGAAGGACTGATGCTAAAACTGAAGCTCCAAAACTTGGTCACCTGATGAGAAGTGCTGACTCTGATGATGTGAAAGATTGAAGGCAAAAGGAGAATGTGGCATAGGAAGAGATAGTTAGATAGCATCACTCACTCAATGGACACGAATTTGAGCAAATTCCTACAAATAGTGAAAGACAGGGAAGCCCCGCATGCTGCAGTCCATAGGGTCGCAAAGAGCTGGACACAACTTAGCAACTGAACAACAACAATATTATAAACATCACTTTCTAATATTTTATATAGTTCAGTTATTTTCTCTATTTTTTTCCAGATTGTAAGCTCCACAAGGGCAAGAATTTCTCTCCTTCTCTCTCTCATCTACGTATCTACTCTCACTGCTGTTGTTTTTGTCATGTGAAATATTAAGTATCCGGTTTCTGTGTCATTCCCACTCAGATAGGTTGTAAACTCCTTGAAGAGAGAAGCTTCAGGGAGGTCACGGAGTGATTTGTCTTCTATCAAACATTCGCTCAAAACCCTTTGTTGAGCAGCAACCCTGGGCCAGACAACAAACTAGAAGACATCTACGGCTTTCATACGCACAAAGTGCAAGTGGTTCAAAGCATGGATTGTGCCCTGTTTTAGTTGAATAAAATAAAATTATATAGAATCTGCAATATTCAGTATTTCATTTGTGAAAGCAGATTAATTACAACTCTTTTTAAATTGTTGGAAATCACATCCCTTGTACACTGTGGGGGGCAATACAAAAGGGTACCAACA
Source organism: Raphicerus campestris (assembly GCA_006410735.1). Lineage (NCBI taxonomy): Eukaryota > Metazoa > Chordata > Mammalia > Artiodactyla > Bovidae > Raphicerus > Raphicerus campestris. Next base: position 155,692 of record SJYW01026910.1, read on the forward strand.
CTATGGAAAACACTATGGAGATAATTCAGAAACTAAAATGAAACTAAAATAGTATCCACTAATTCCACCTCTGGATGTGGATCCAAGAGATCGAAAATTAGAATCTCAAAAAAATATTAGCACTCCCATTTTTTACAACACTCTTCACAGTAGATAAGAAATGGAGATAATATAAATGTTCACTGACAGATGGTTAAAGAAAATGTAATATGTGCATGTAAAAGAATACTGTTCAGCCTTAATAAAAATGAAATTCTGCAATATGTCAATAATATGAGTGGGCATTGAGGATACTCTACTGATATAAACCAAAGGCAGACACTACATAACTTCATTTATATGAGATATCTAAAATAGGCAAATTCATAAAATAGAAGATTAAAATGGAGTTTACCAGAGGCTGGAGAGTTATTAATCAATAGGCATAAGGTTTTGGTTAAAGTCAAGAAATCTGTGGTACAGCATTGTATCTGTCAACAATAATGTACTCTTAAAATTTTTAAGAGTATTTAACATAGGTTAAATGTTTTACCACAATAAAGGTAAATAAAATTCCAGTGTTTACTTTTACATTTTTCTGAATTGATAAATATTTTTAGAAGCAAAAAATCCTAAGATATAATACAATACTGAATGTATACTACTGTAAGCATAGGTCTATCAGAAGGTAAGTGCTTAAAAATGGGCAACTGTTACTTCAGAAGGATTTTTGTCTCCTATATTTTTGACCTAACACCTTAAATAAACTAGGGATATAATAGATATTTTTGAATGATTAATTCATTTCTTTTCAGTCACTATCATTTATTCAGTTATTCTTAAATGCAAGATGTCTTAACTTTAATTACAACTCTGAGGGCAGCTATGAAAAATGGTGTTNTGACCTAACAATTTAAATAAACTAGGGATATAATAGATATTTTTGAATGATTAATTCATTTCTTTTCAGTCACTATCATTTATTCAGTTATTCTTAAATGCAAGATGTCTTAACTTTAATTACAACTCTGAGGGCAGCTATGAAAAATGGTGTTTGTCAGCGGGGTGGCCTGAGCCACTGAGACAGAAGACCCTGAGAAGCAGGGGAATGGACAATATGATGAGCTGAGATTTCTTCTATGTGCATCTAATTACAAACCAGTGAAAGATGTTTAAGAATTTTGCAAGATAGAAAATATCTCTAGGTATTTTCTAGGAGTCAAAGAACTAGATTAGAGGAAATTTGATGATGAATAAAACAAATTTTCTCATTAATACAGGTGTGAATTTGTGGTAAATTATATGATTATTTAGAAAGTCAATGTAGAAAAATAAGCAAGAGAAAGACTCAAAAGTACTGGGTAATTGGGTGGAAGGGCTTGCACCTAGGGTGCAGATGAAATAGAAAAAGTAACCAATTATAAAATACAAACATGTGGTCTTCCGTGGTGGTACAGCGATTAAGAATCTACTTTGCAATGCAGTGGATACCAGTTCAATCTCTGGTCCGAAAAGTTCCCACATGCTGCAGGGCAACTAAGCCCACGTGCCACAGTTACTGAAGCCCTGGCTCCTAGAGCCTGTGTTCCAGGAGAGAAACCACCACAATAAGCCCACACATCACAACTAGAGAGTAACCCCCACTGTCTGCAACTAGAGAAAGCCTGTGTGCAGCAACAAAGATTCAGTGCAGCCAAAAATAAAAATAAATTGAAAAAATAAAAATTAAAAAAAGCAAATATCTGTCACTAAGGAAGGGAATATAAAATGAGGAATAAATATTCTCTGGACACATATCAAACATATTTTAGGCAAAAAAATAATGGTACATAATTATTGGACAGTATGTTAATTCCTCCTTCCCATTTCCATGTTTAAATTTATTGTGTTTTCTTCCACTTGTAAATTTGATCTGCTCAGTGATCCATAGATTTAAAACTTAGAGCTACAAAGTGTTAGATATTTTCTCTATTGTTTTCTTATAAAAATGAATTTTTAAGTTTAATTAATACTTATATTAATTTATAGAGAATACCTGTGCTGGGTTGGAAGAGTCAGGAAGTCCAAAATGTGAAAGTAACTTCCAAACAACAAATGGTAGAAATTAAATCTTCTCATTTATAAAATGCCATTTCTATATAAATGCTTGGAAACTGAAGATTAGAATAACTGATTCCTTGTATATGCACTTAATTGCAATGTCTGCTCATATTATGGAGCGAACATCAGACTGGCATTTTGCAAAATCTTTCATTTGCAGATTGTAAGCTTTTAAATTCTGTGCTCCCATCTGTCAACTTCAAGTCCATCCAGTCTATATCCTTTTTAAGTGGTGTTAACACAACTTCATTACACAGTGATATATATTATACAAATGTTAATTATGTATTTGACCTTGTTAATAACATGGCAATGTTACAATTTTGTTTTGCTTTTAAAAACTATAGACAAAACAAATCATGTAAAAGAATATAGAAAAGAATCATTAATGCAATTAGATCTAATGCATAAGCATAAAATGTCCCTAACATGTTATTAATTTATTCAACTTATATCTTAGGAGAAAACAGTAACATTCACAATACATTGTTATTTTTTAATTTCATGTATTATTCTTATGTGCTAATTAAGGAATAAACTAACATAATAACATGACATTATTGCAAGGTACATCAAGAATAATTTTGTGTTTTACTAAGATTCAACCTCACATGTATTCCATTTAAGTGAGAAATGATAGCAAGCATAATTCTCTGAAATTGATTATTATCAGTTTTGTCTTTTAATATTTAAAGTTTATGCTGTCCATGTGTCACTATAATAACTGACATATGATAAAGCAGAAAGAATCAAAGAGAGAGAAGAGAGGGAAGGAGAGAAAGAGAAGAAGAAAAGAGAACTAGGAAATGGGTAGGTAGCAATAATCTCAGTTACATAAAAGTATTAACTATAATAGATTCATTGGTATTTCAGTGTCATCTTTTTCCATCATATTTTCAGGAAGTCAAATCTTCATAGAATGATGAAATTCAGGGCTACTAAAATCGCTAAGCTCCAGTCTTCTTGAGACCAAAAAGATAAAGAGCAAACAAACAAAAAAATATAAAGGAACACGTTGTCTGCAACAGGAGAAACAAAATCAATGCAAAACAAAACAGCATTCTATGAGAATAGCAAAAGAGAAGAAATTACTGGCAAAGCATAAACTGCATACAAGAAGCATTTATTGTCATGAATATTCATTCTACTGTATGCAAGGAAAGTTGAGTGAATTTCTTGAAGCTAGTGATACAGTAACAGAATGGATCCTGAGAAGAAAACCTTAAGCAAAATCTAGATTTGCACTGAGTAAAGAGAATTATTAGGGAAGCAAGGATATGTTTTTGCCTGGTGACACATATGTTTGTGCTGTGGTTAGTCACTCAGTTGTGTCTGACTCTGGCCCCATGGACTGCAGCCTGCCAGGCTCCTCTGTCCAAGGGCATTCTCCAGAATACTGGAGTGGGTTGTCATGCCCTCCTCCAAGGGATCTTCCTGACCCAGTCCTGCATTGCAGACGGCTAATCTACCATCTGACTATGTGACGCCTTCTAATAATGGGACAGTTCTTGTGCTTTGGCATATTCCTGGTTCAATGGAAAAGAAGCTCATTTTGTGAATGACAAGTGAAGCCCCAAGTAAGGTGGTATCTCCTGTGTTACTTTTACAATTATTGCCAGAACTTAGGCTGGAAACTACTCATAGAAAATTTTTAAACAAGTAATTCACAACACCTTCTTTCTGCTTGAATGCTGCTATATATTTCAGTAGGCAGGCAGTAAAATTTTAAATAAAGAAATCCAAATAAAAGGATTCTAAAGAATAACTATATAAACAATTGCTATTTGAATCTAAATTTTTATATTGTGACAATTTATTGGAAATTTGATTTATTGTTTTTATGTATTATGCAGAAAAAACCACACTAGCTTCTTTTATTTTTTATGATTTTTAGATTTTTTGTGATCTGAAGAGATGCTTTTGTACTTTAAAATAAGAATTGCTTTTATTTCTAATTCATGTTAGTTTCTAAAATTACTGAATGACCTGTGGCTGTTTATGAAAATGATAAAAGTTAAATGTTGTGGCTTTGAGAATAGTTGTAAAAGTGCATAAACTATAACTTTCTTCACTTTTCATTATATACCTTTAAAAATAATGTC
>SJYW01026910.1:162056-184359 GCA_006410735.1 Raphicerus campestris
CAATGGAAAAGAAGCTCATTTTGTGAATGACAAGTGAAGCCCCAAGTAAGGTGGTATCTCCTGTGTTACTTTTACAATTATTGCCAGAACTTAGGCTGGAAACTACTCATAGAAAATTTTTAAACAAGTAATTCACAACACCTTCTTTCTGCTTGAATGCTGCTATATATTTCAGTAGGCAGGCAGTAAAATTTTAAATAAAGAAATCCAAATAAAAGGATTCTAAAGAATAACTATATAAACAATTGCTATTTGAATCTAAATTTTTATATTGTGACAATTTATTGGAAATTTGATTTATTGTTTTTATGTATTATGCAGAAAAAACCACACTAGCTTCTTTTATTTTTTATGATTTTTAGATTTTTTGTGATCTGAAGAGATGCTTTTGTACTTTAAAATAAGAATTGCTTTTATTTCTAATTCATGTTAGTTTCTAAAATTACTGAATGACCTGTGGCTGTTTATGAAAATGATAAAAGTTAAATGTTGTGGCTTTGAGAATAGTTGTAAAAGTGCATAAACTATAACTTTCTTCACTTTTCATTATATACCTTTAAAAATAATGTCTTTATATCTCAGGAGCTTTATAATTTACAGAGATAAGTTTTAATTAATTATAGAATAAAGGCATGAATCATGAACTTAAAGATTATTCATTCAAGAAAGAGAAAGCTTTCATATAAGCACTATATTAGGAGCTGAGAATAGAGTCATAAATAAAGTGCTGACTCTGCCTTTGGGGATATCAAATCACCTTAATAGCTAAANTAATTAATTATAGAATAAAGGCATGAATCATGAACTTAAAGATTATTCATTCAAGAAAGAGAAAGCTTTCATATAAGCACTATATTAGGAGCTGAGAATAGAGTCATAAATAAAGTGCTGACTCTGCCTTTGGGGATATCAAATCACCTTAATAGCTAAACACAACACAATATACTTCTGCCTTCACTAACTTGAGTGAAACACATGTGTTAAAAGGTTAGTGAAAGCTCTCATTCACAGCAGAGAGAAAGATTCTGTGTGTTTATAGGGTAGAAGTTTAAACCCTTTAAAAGAATACAGTAAACCCATAAAGATGATGCATTACAAACACCCTTTGATGTCAGATATGAAATCACAGTAGAGGCATAACAGTGCAGATGTGAGAATTGAAGTACCAAAGTACTATTAATTAAAATATGTGTGTGTGTGTGTGTGTGTAGTATAGTATTTTACGTATATTCCCTGGATTTTAGATTTTGTATGTTAAAGGTGTATAATTTTACTTTTTTCTTTTCAACTTTTACAGGACACTTGAATCTCTACATTGAATGCCTAAGAGTTGGATGCTACTTAATGCTGACAAAGTGCAGTTGCTCTGGAAACTTTATTTTAAAGAGGCTTCCCATGTAACACAGTGGTAGAATCCACCTGCCAATGCAGGAGACACAGGAGATGCAGGAGACTCGGGTTCAGTTCCTGGCTTGGGAAAATACCCTTGAGTAGGAAATGGCCACGCACACCAGTATTGTTGCCTGGAGAATTCCACGGAGGAGCTTGGGGGGGGCTACAGTTCATGGGGATGCAAAGAGTCAGTCATGCTTTTATTCCTATTTGATACTCAATTTTATTGACTGGGTCAAGAACTGGAGACTATTCTTCAGATTAAATAGGGTTGCTCTGAGACTCTTTTAACACAATTATTTGCCTTGTCCCCAAAGTGTAAACAAACAACAACAGCAACAACAAAGAACTGGTTAGTATTGGATTTGGGAAAAGAAGGAAAGAAAAGAAATAAACAGTGAAGAGAAAACAAAGGGGTAGGTGAGAGAACATTACCAAAAATAAAAACAAAAAAAAGAGGGGAGATTGAGTCAAAACTCTCATGGCAATTTGGTTTTGAGTAAGCTTCAATAAGATCATGATTTAGTACAATGATTAGGAAGTATGAACTTTAAAAGAAAAAGAGGTGAATGTACACAGAGGTTATGGTAGACACATGTTTCAATGCAACATAAACCTATAACAAACAAAAATATAAAAAGTGTGTGTATATATGTGTGTGTATCCATATATATATAAAATGAAAGTATTTCTGATTGCCCTAATTATTTTTGTTATTCAAATAATCGTAAAATAACAGCAAGAGCATGAATCTCGGAATGAACCTGAAGATTTGGGATCAGGAGCTAAGTCTGCTCTGTGATCAGAAATATAAAACTAATGAGTTTACCTAATCTCTCCAGGTCCTTTTTCTCAACAAGACTATTGTTTTCACTGAAATTTTCCCTGAAATTTCTTCATAAACTGGGAATCAGGATGTTCCCAGACTTGTCTATGTATACAGTGGTCTGTAAGCGCTAAAATAAAATGGCATGGTATGATGATAATAGTATATTTCAGAACATGATTGGTATCAGTCTAAATGTGATCTGTTCATAATTAACAATAACTTTTATTTTTGTGCATCAAAACTAACAAGCATCAGGAGCATCATGCACTATACATTTTCTTTCCTTTTTAATTATTTTTTTTTCCTTAACAGCTGTCTGCAGGTGAAAGAACAATATAAAGGGGGGAAAAGTTACCCCTTTGTGACTTCTTGTGTTGTCTTCTGAAATGGATTATTTGAAAGAGGATTTACAAAATGAATAGAAAAGAGAGAAATCTTTTCAATTATTTTTCATCATATAATTACTCATGGAAATGTGATTCAATTATAGCCATATATTTTGGGGGGGCNACTTAATGCTGACAAAGTGCAGTTGCTCTGGAAACTTTATTTTAAAGAGGCTTCCCATGTAACACAGTGGTAGAATCCACCTGCCAATGCAGGAGACACAGGAGATGCAGGAGACTCGGGTTCAGTTCCTGGCTTGGGAAAATACCCTTGAGTAGGAAATGGCCACCCACACCAGTATTGTTGCCTGGAGAATTCCACGGAGGAGCTTGGGGGGCTACAGTTCATGGGGATGCAAAGAGTCAGTCACGCTTTTATTCCTATTTGATACTCAATTTTATTGACTGGGTCAAGAACTGGAGACTATTCTTCAGATTAAATAGGGTTGCTCTGAGACTCTTTTAACACAATTATTTGCCTTGTCCCCAAAGTGTAAACAAACAACAACAGCAACAACAAAGAACTGGTTAGTATTGGATTTGGGAAAAGAAGGAAAGAAAAGAAATAAACAGTGAAGAGAAAACAAAGGGGTAGGTGAGAGAACATTACCAAAAATAAAAACAAAAAAAAGAGGGGAGATTGAGTCAAAACTCTCATGGCAATTTGGTTTTGAGTAAGCTTCAATAAGATCATGATTTAGTACAATGATTAGGAAGTATGAACTTTAAAAGAAAAAGAGGTGAATGTACACAGAGGTTATGGTAGACACATGTTTCAATGCAACATAAACCTATAACAAACAAAAATATAAAAAGTGTGTGTATATATGTGTGTGTATCCATATATATATAAAATGAAAGTATTTCTGATTGCCCTAATTATTTTTGTTATTCAAATAATCGTAAAATAACAGCAAGAGCATGAATCTCGGAATGAACCTGAAGATTTGGGATCAGGAGCTAAGTCTGCTCTGTGATCAGAAATATAAACCTAATGAGTTTACCTAATCTCTCCAGGTCCTTTTTCTCAACAAGACTATTGTTTTCACTGAAATTTTCCCTGAAATTTCTTCATAAACTGGGAATCAGGATGTTCCCAGACTTGTCTATGTATACAGTGGTCTGTAAGCGCTAAAATAAAATGGCATGGTATGATGATAATAGTATATTTCAGAACATGATTGGTATCAGTCTAAATGTGATCTGTTCATAATTAACAATAACTTTTATTTTTGTGCATCAAAACTAACAAGCATCAGGAGCATCATGCACTATACATTTTCTTTCCTTTTTAATTATTTTTTTTTCCTTAACAGCTGTCTGCAGGTGAAAGAACAATATAAAGGGGGGAAAAGTTACCCCTTTGTGACTTCTTGTGTTGTCTTCTGAAATGGATTATTTGAAAGAGGATTTACAAAATGAATAGAAAAGAGAGAAATCTTTTCAATTATTTTTCATCATATAATTACTCATGGAAATGTGATTCAATTATAGCCATATATTTTGGGGGGGCTCAAAAATCACTGCACCTGGTGACTGCAGCCATGAAATTAAAAGATGCTTCCTCTTTGGGAGAAAAGTTATGACCAACCTAGGCAGCATATTATAAAGGAGAGACATTATTTTGCTAAAAAAGGTCTGTCTGGTCAAAGTTATGGTTTTTCCAGTAGTCATGTGTGAGAGTTGGGCTATAAAGAAAGCTGAGCGCCAAAGAACTGATGCTTTTAAACTGTGGTGTTGAAGAAGATTCTTGAGAGTCCCTTGGACTGCAAGGAGATCCAACCAGTCCATCCTAAAGGAGATCAGTCCTGGGTGTTCAATGGAAGTACTGATGCTGAAGCTGAAACTCCAATACTTTGACCACCTGATGTGAAGAACCAACTCATTTGAAAAGTCCCTGATACTGGGAAAGATTGAAGGCAGGTAGAGAAGGGGACAACATGAGTTTGAGTGAACTCTGGGAGTTGATGATGGACAGGGAGGCCTGGTGTGCTGCAATCCATGGGGTCACAAAGAGTTGGACACAACTGAATGACTGAATTGAACTGAACTGAAAATACCTTACTTTATTCAATGATCTTAGGAAAAAAAATATTTTTGAAGGTCTAATTGGTTTGTGTCACTAATGATGGCAATGATCTTGTCAGTGGTGGTTCAGTGGTAAAAAATTGGCCAGGCAATGCAGGAGACGTGGGTTTGATCCCTGGATCAGGAAATCCTCCTTGAAGAGGAAATGACAGCCCACTACAATATTTTTGCTTGGGAAATCCCAAGGGTGGAGGAGCCTGGCGGGCTATAGTCTTTGAGATTGCAAAGAGCTGGACAGGACTGAGTGTGGGCGTGCACGGGCGTGCGCGTGCGTACACACACACACACACACACACACACACACACACACACACACACACGATAGACCAATATAATAACAAGGTTGTGTGTGAATGATAGTAATATGTTCAATGAATAATTTAATTTTTTAAATTTATACTCTTCCAAATTTTTAAGAGTTTCTGTATTTTACAAATCCAGTATTCCAAATTGAATGTTCATTAAATGCCTAGCTTGTGCCAGCAACTTCAGTTATAAAGGTGAAAAGGAGCTACTTATATTGGGTAAGAAAATATACTATTAATAAATATCATGATAACAATTTTCTTTCAATATAACTAAAATCTAGTTTCTGTTTCAGAAGTATATGTATGTGTCACAATTATGTGGGTTTTTTTGCAATAATTTATCTGCATCTACTTAACAGTGACATATTCCAGTGCTTTTTATAAGTGCTCTTTTATAAGTAGAGAGTAGAAAGAATGTGTTCCCACTTGCAGAAGTTTTCAAATGCAGAAGTTGCATTTTTATTGCTGTGAAGTAACTGAGAATAATCCTCAAAATATATATAAATTTGGTATTACAGAAAGCAGAGGTGAAATAAATGTTTTAAGAGTTTTTTGCTCTGTTTTGTTGTTATTTGCTTACTTCTAAGAACCTACGTCGTTAGGAAAAGCTGAGAGTGAGCAATTTTAATACTCCATTTTCATTACTTTGATAAGTTCAATTTTATTATTTTATTCTAATAAAGGAGTGTCCCTTTAAATAAGCCTTCTTTTGAAAGATGCAGTTTAATTGTGCACAATAATCTGAACCCCACAAAGCACATTATGCTTTTACCATACTTGCCTCATTAGATTCAGCACTCAAAAGACATCAGTGACTTGGCTGAACTAACAAAATATGCATTTTTCCTTTTGCTGATGTGCTGCCTAAGACAGGAAATACTTCTTTCGTTTTTTTTTTTCATTCCTTTAAAGCATTTCAACTTTCATTTCTGTAAGTGTTATCACATTCAACGGCTTCAACACACTCTCCATTTCACTAGCAATCTGTTAGTGATCTGCTCCTTTCATCTCTCCACAGATTTGTCCTAATGAAATCATTATGACTGAACTGTTGTTTTTCATCTGCTTTTATTCCATCTCTCTATGATAATAATTATCTCATTTTATTTTCAGAAACACTGACACACAGCCACAGTTTTGAGTCATTATTTTTATGTTTCTTAAAAGAAAAGTAATTGATTCTCTAAATATTTTTGTTTTGTATATTTATTTAAGGTGAATACAAGACAGTAACTGCATTTAATCTGAAAGGTAGTAGAACAGTGTGGTTAGGTGATGCCTCTGCATTCATGATAAACTAGGTTCAAATCTCTCTGCTATTTAGAATTATGTTGTCTTAAACATGCAGCTTAATTCATTAATTTTCAGCTAATTCATAGGTTTCCTGTGTGTATTAAATGAGACAATGTACAGAGAATAATTAGTTCAATCCCCAAAACATAGCTGTCAAGCTAAATGTTTTATAAGAAGAGACCTGCTCTTATGACTCAAGGCCATTATCATAAATGCATTCATTTAAGTCATACTCTAATACTGAGTACACTTATGCATTTTTACATGTCTTTACCTGTCAATATCAACTTATATCTTTTATCTCTTCTGCCACAAGGTCTTTTAATTCAATACCATTGATTTTTAGCGAACTTAAAAATAATCACATTTACATAAAATATACTTTAAATAAATTTAATCCTATGTTGAATATGAGCTTGAGGATCTGGTTTAAAGATGGCAACCTAGGGAATTCATAAATCCTGCCGTGTAAATCTGATTTTTTAAAAAATTTTCATAACTATTCCAATTTTCTTTTGCCTTTTTTTAACTCCCCCCACCTTTTGTTTCACACCCATCTATCCCTACCTTATCCCATTCCCATTTCCCACACATTCACTGATAGGCTTTCTGTCAAAATGGATGTTTGCATTTATAGAATTTTATACAAATGGAGTTATACAGTATGCACCATTTATTTGTCTCACTTCTTTTGTGTAGTTATTTTGAGATTCATTCATGTGTGAGGATTTATCAATAGTTCATTTAATGGCTAAATAGTATTCTTTTGTGAGATATAATCAAATATGTTTATCCACTTAAGATTTGGGTTGTTTCCAGTTTTTGCCCATTGCAAAGTTGCTATAAACATCTGTGACCAGTCTGTTTAAACAAAATGCTTTCATTTTTCTGAGTAAAGGGAAATGGCTAAGATGTGTATAAGAGACAGCAACCTAGGCAGCATATTATAAAGGAGAGACATTATTTTGCTAAAAAAGGTCTGTCTGGTCAAAGTTATGGTTTTTCCAGTAGTCATGTGTGAGAGTTGGGCTATAAAGAAAGCTGAGCGCCAAAGAACTGATGCTTTTAAACTGTGGTGTTGAAGAAGATTCTTGAGAGTCCCTTGGACTGCAAGGAGATCCAACCAGTCCATCCTAAAGGAGATCAGTCCTGGGTGTTCAATGGAAGTACTGATGCTGAAGCTNTTTTCCTCTTAAATGCTTAGTAAAATTTACTGGTGTAAATTTCTGTTCCTAAATATTTCCCTAACATTCACGTGGGAAGGATTTTAACTACATATCAAATCCTTTAATAGTTAAAGGACCATTCAGGCAACATATTTCTACTTGAATGAGATTTGGCAGTGTGTGTTTTTTCAAAGATTTGTCTTTTTCACTTAAGTTCATAGAGTTGTATATGATAATTTCTTATTACCCTTTTAATACGTGGGTCAGCTCTCTCATTTCTTATATTGGTAATCTGTGGCTTTTCTCTTATTTTGAAGGTCAATCTGATGAAAGACTTATCAATTTAATTGATCTTCTAAAATAACCAGATTTTATTTCATTACTTTTTCTTTTTCTGTTTTCAATTTTTGTTCTAAGCTTTATTTTTGTCAGCTTATATTAGATATATTTTGCTTATTTTAAATTATTGTTTCTTATAGTGGAATCTGATTACTGAAATGAGATATTTTCTTTCCCAATACAAGCAGTTAGTACTCTAAATTTGCCCATAGGTACTATTTTAGCAATATCATTTCACCACATTAATTTTGATATTTTTTAAAAATTTTCATTCAGTTGTGTGAAAATGCATTCATTTTGAAAATACTGCTTAATTTCTTTTTGATTTCTTTTTAAAATGTCCTCATCTACCAACGTATCATTTATAAGTGTTTTGGTTGTTTTTAATGCTCACATATTTAGAGATTTTCCAATATTTCTCTACACTGTCTCCCTGCTTCCTCTGTTCTATTTTCATGTACCTTGGTTACAATGAATATCTGCTGTCATCCTTATCTTTGTTCCTCTTTATGTAACATATTATTTGTTCTCTGGTTGCCTTTAACTTTTTTTCTCCCACTAGTTTAAAGCAATTTTATTATGATATATATTTATTTTCTTTAATGTTTCTTGTACTTGAATTTTGTTGAGCTTCTTGTATCTGTATATGCTTTATTTTATTTACTGATTCTTTGCAAGTTGGAAGATTTAGACATTATTTTTTCAAATATTTCTATGTTCTTTTTCTCCCTTCTTTTTGGTATTAAAAGTTATTTTTACAATAGATTGTTTAAAGTAGTTCCACATTCAGATCAGTTCAGTTCAGCTCAGTCGCTCAGTCATGTCTGACTCTTTGCAACCCCATGCACCTCCCTGTCCATCACTAACTCCTGGACTTGACCCAAACCCATGACCATTGAGTCGGTGATGCCATCCAACCATCTCATCGTCTGTTGTCCCCTTCTCCTCCTGCCTTCAATCTTTTCCAACATCAGGGACTTTTCAAATGAGTCAGCTCTTCACATCAGGTGATTCCACATTCACTGATTTTTTTTTTTATTAGTTTTAATTTTTTTCTGTTTTACTTTGGATAATTTCTATTACTCTGTACTCAAGTTCACTACCATTTATCTTGTCATGTCTAATCTGTCATTAGTGTTATTAATTGTACTTTTCAATTCAGACATCACAGTTTTCCTCTCTAGAAGTTTGATCTGTATCTTTTTAAATTTTTCATCTTAAGTTTTGAACATATGGCGTTCATAATGATTGTTTTAATGCCCTTGTCTGTTAGGTTTATCATCTGTGTCGGTTCTGAGTTGATTATGATGGATTGATTTGTTTCCTCAATAGAGTTTGTAGTTTCCTACTTCGTTGTGTTCCTGGTAATATTTGATTAGAAACCACGTGTTGTAAATTTCAACTTCTAATGTGATGGATCTTTTTGTATGCTGAGTGTTTTGTGTTCCTACCTACAATGCTAATATACCTTAGCATTTTCCTGGGTCATAGTTAACTTACATGGATATTTTGAGTTTTGCTTTTAAGATTCTGTTGCTTAGTTTAAGGCTGAGTGTCTCACTACTGAAACAAAATTTTTGGGGATACTGTCAATGCTTTGTGAATCAAATTTCCCTATAAGATGGTGGGAAAGACTATTCTTAGCTTTATATAACTGCTGTGAACTGTTCCTCTAATCTTTTCAGATAATTGATTCCTTGGCNCACTACTGAAACAAAATTTGGGGGGATACTGTCAATGCTTTGTGAATCAAATTTCCCTATAAGATGGTGGGAAAGACTATTCTTAGCTTTATATAACTGCTGTGAACTGTTCCTCTAATCTTTTCAGATAATTGATTCCTTGGCTTTAGGCACTTCAGTTACACACAAACACTAATACTCAGCTGAAGACACAAGAGGAACCCTCTGCCATCACATTTTCATCTCTCTGCAGTGCTTTTTTCTCTGATTCTCTATCCAACAAACTCTAACCACCTTGTTCTCCTAAGTCTTAACTCCATTTTCTCAGGTCCTTCTGGGTTCCTCTGTCGTGCTCCTTAACATGGGTATCTTTACTTTCTCAAGACATTTGGCTGGAACAATCTTAGGGCTCAATGATTTTCTTTTCTATCTCTTAGGGTTCATTTTCTGTTAGTCTGTTCATAACAACTGTGGTATTTATTTTGTCCTTTTTTTTTTGTATTTTTTAAAGTTGTTTCTGGTGGAATTAAATCCAGTATCAGCTACTCCATTTTCTAAACCTGGTTTTGAATCTATTTATTTGTTCATTTATTTGTTTCATTTGAAACCAGAAAATGTACAGTTGCATAATATTGTGGGTCATTGATATATGTTATAAGTGAAAAAGTGAAGTCACTCAGTCGTGTCCGACTCTTTGGGACCCCATGGACTGTAGCCTATCAGGTTCCTTCATCCATGGAATTTTCCAGGCAAGAGTGCTGAAGTGGATTGCCATTTCCTTCTCCAGGGGATCTTCCCGACCCAGGTCTCGAACCCAGGAATTGAACCCAGGTCTCCACATTGCAGGCAGACGCTTTACCGTCTGAGCCACCAGGGAAGCCTGATATATGTTATAGATATTAGTATTTTCTAGAAGCATCGCAAGCATTAGATAGTTTTCTGAATTTAAGTATGGGTAGTATTCACATTTTAATTTTCTAGTGGCCAATTTTTATAAATAGATGAATAAATGTAAATGTAGACGTGGATCTTATTAGGATTCACTAAACAATCCACAGAAAAAAGGTAGTGCTGGAATTTTAAAAAATTAATCTTCTCAAATGCATCATAAGCAAATTTGAACCTGGAATTTTAATGTATTAAACATTTGAAAAAAACCCACAAACTTCAAAGTTCTGATTCTTTTAGTGACTTAGATATAGTCATTGATATACAAATATAAAAATTATCCACTGAATATTCTATTTCTATCCATAAATTTGATATTAGCACTTGACAAAATAATTTTCAAGAAAACACAGAAAATATTTGCTAGCAATTGAACTATTAATATTAATTGTTCTTATTCTTTGAAACAGGAACAAAAATTAGACAATCTCTGAAACTTAAGCTGAGAGTCTGTGGTGGGGAATCTGTAAATAATGACACACACAATCTGAGAGTGCAAAACAGCCCTAAACCCAATACGATTTTTTTTCCATTAAACACAGATAATTTCTGTAATTGTAATATTTTAAAATAAAGAAGAAAACATGAGTAAATGTATATGACAATATCTTCAGAAACTAATGGCCTCCCCCCCCCCAAAATAATTGTTTTAGCCACTTCATTTATTCTCATTCTATTTGGTCATTCTTAAAAAGAATTATTCATCTGTATTTTTTTAACAATATTATTTTAGAAGAATCAGGTGATGGTTGACAGTCTAAATTTTTCAATCTAAGAAGTAGTCTACNCTGAGGTTACTGATATTTATCCTAACAATCTTGATTCCAGCTTGTGCTTCATCTAGGAGGGCATTTCTCATGATCTGCTCTGCATATAATTTAAATAAGCAGGGTAACAATATACAGCCTTGACATACTCCTTTCCCAATTTGGAACTAGTCTGTTCCATGTCCAGTTTTTACTGTTGTTTCTTTACCTACATACAGATTTCTCAGCAGGCAAGTCAGATGGTCTAGTATTCCCCATTTTTTAAAGAATTTTCCAGTTTGTTGTGATCCACACACTCAAAGGGTTTGGCATAGTGAATAAAGCAGAAGTAGATGTTTTATTGGAACTCTTTTGCTTTTTAAATGATCCAGCTGATCATCTTTCTAATTCATTTTTTTTCCTTTTTCTTATATTACTTCTCAGACTCAAGCAACACAATCAAACTCTGGAAATTCAGTTAAAGGGCT
This sequence comes from Raphicerus campestris, assembly GCA_006410735.1. Classification (NCBI taxonomy): domain Eukaryota; kingdom Metazoa; phylum Chordata; class Mammalia; order Artiodactyla; family Bovidae; genus Raphicerus; species Raphicerus campestris. The sequence continues at coordinate 173,722 of SJYW01026910.1, forward strand.
CAAAATGTATTAGTAAGTTACCAAGTAAGTGANCACATCAGGTGGCCAAAGTACTGGAGTTTCAGCTTCAGCATCAATCCCTTCAAATGAATATTCAGAACTGATTTCCTTTAGGGTGGACTGGTTGGATCTCCTTGCAGTCCAAGGGACTCTCAAAGAGTCTTCTCCAACACCACAGTTCAGAAGCATCAATTCTTCAGTGCACATCTTTCTTTATAGTCCAACTCTCACATCCGTACATGACTACTGGAAAAACCATAGCTTTGACTAGACAAACCTTTGTTGGCAAAATAATGTCTCCTCTTTTTAATATGTTGTCTAGGTTGGGCATAGTTTTCCTTCCAAGAAGCAAGGGTCTTTTAATTTCACGGCTACAATCACCATCTGCAGTGATTTTGGAGTGCCCTCCCCTCCAAAAAAATAAAGTCTCCTACTATTTCCATTGTTTCCCCATCTATTTGCCATTAGTGATAGGACCAGATGCCATGATCTTAGTTTTCTGAATGTCGAGTTTTAAGCCAACTTTTTCATTTTCTTCTTTCACTTCAATCAAGAGGCTCTTTAGTTCTTCTTCATTTTCTGCCACAAGGGTGGTGTCATCTGCATATCTGAGGTTACTGATATTTATCCTAACAATCTTGATTCCAGCTTGTGCTTCATCTAGGAGGGCATTTCTCATGATCTGCTCTGCATATAATTTAAATAAGCAGGGTAACAATATACAGCCTTGACATACTCCTTTCCCAATTTGGAACTAGTCTGTTCCATGTCCAGTTTTTACTGTTGTTTCTTTACCTACATACAGATTTCTCAGCAGGCAAGTCAGATGGTCTAGTATTCCCCATTTTTTAAAGAATTTTCCAGTTTGTTGTGATCCACACACTCAAAGGGTTTGGCATAGTGAATAAAGCAGAAGTAGATGTTTTATTGGAACTCTTTTGCTTTTTAAATGATCCAGCTGATCATCTTTCTAATTCATTTTTTTTCCTTTTTCTTATATTACTTCTCAGACTCAAGCAACACAATCAAACTCTGGAAATTCAGTTAAAGGGCTCAAAATGTATTAGTAAGTTACCAAGTAAGTGAAATGGGCTTCCCTGATAACTCAGTTCATAAAGAATCTGCCTGTAATGTGCAAGACCCTGGTTGGAGTCCTGGGTCAGGAAGATCCCCTGTAGAAGGGATAGGCTACCCACTCCAGTATTCTTGAGCTCTACTTGTTTCTGTAAAATACATTTGAATATCAGATAAATATTGGTGGTTTTTAAATAAAAACAAATGCTTTATTAAAAAAAAAAAAAGAATCCACCTACAATGCAGGAGACCTGAGTTAGGAAGATCCCCTGGAAAGGCTACTCACTCCAGCATTCTGGCCTAGAAAATTCCATGGATGAGTCCATGGGGTCACAAAGAGTCAGACATAACTGAGCGACTTGCACTTTCACTTTCAAATAAGTAAAATAGAAAGACTTGAATATGAAATGACATGAAGGACACTAAGGAATTTCCTGGAGCTCCTTAGGCATTCATTGCTTTAGGTAAATCATTGCTTCTCCTCCCCTCCCCTCACCAGACTTGCCCAGAACTCCACTCAAAGGGACTGATTTTACCTTAGAATGAATTAATTTATCATATCATTTTCTTTGAGATAAAGGAAATCAAGAGAGCATAGCAAATTCAGATTCATAAAATAGAGAAAAAAGAAGGTGCTGAGAGCTTGAAAGAATTGGCCAAATATACTTTCTCATAATTTTGTGAAACTAGTTTCTTAATATGATTTCAGTTTGGATTAGATTCATTTCTCACCTTGATGCTGTAAAATTGAGATTAATTTATAAACATGATAGAGCCATAAAGACAAGCAGATATCCTCTCTAAGAAGGGAGGGCATTTCCTTCTCTAGATAACAAACAGCTAGTGACAGTCTTCATTTCTTTGTACCTTCTATAATCTTAACCCAAAAGGGAAAAAAAGCTGCAAAAATTAATATATTTATTTAGCTTGCAACAGTAAAATTACCTCAATTTAAATACCTTTCCTCATTAATACATGAGTTTTCTCTTTTAAATAAATCTATACACCATTATTTCTATCACCATAATCATCCTCATTATTATTAGGGAATTTTGCATCCACTTTTGAGACTGCACTCAGTGACATATCAGCCTCTGTACTGATCCACGGAGGCAGGTGGCCTCTCTGACAATGACCGTAACCCTCATAATACCCCCAGTCAATTGTGCAGGAAGTCATTCCCTCCCAATTTCTGCAATGAGCAACTTATTCCCTAAAGTGTGAGATTTGATTACCTTTTCTCAGCATGCATTCAGACAAATGTTATTATTGGTCATAAAATTATCCAGCCCAGTGACCTATGGTGACAGTGAATTTCACAAGGTGACTGCCTGCTGAGTGAAGCATCTCCTTTTATTTGTTCTAAATATTTTATATTATAGACCTTGAAAATAAAAGGAGAAACTTCAGATGTTTAAAAATATTGACACTGATAATGTAAGATGGCAATATTTTAATATTTACATCTCTGATTTGCCTTCATTGAGTAAGTTGTCAAATTTAGCAAACAAAAATACAAATTTCCCACTTAAATTTGAATTTATGATGAAAGATGATTTTAATGTAAGTGTGTTCCATGCAATATTGGGGATATATTTATACAAAAATATGAGATGTGAAATATGAAAATATAAGATACTTATGCAAAAATATGAAATTTAAACTTGAGAAGATATTCTGAATTTTACTGAGGATTTAATTTTCACCTTTGTTTTACCAAAACTATTTATATTCACTATAAGTGAAGTCACTCAGTCATGTCCCCATGGACTGTAGTCCTTCAGGCTTCTCCATCCATGGGATTTTCCAGGTGAGAATACTGGAATGAACTGCCATTTCCTTCTCCAGGGTAGTCACTACAGGTTATTCTAATATAAACCACTGATTCAGTTAACTTTTTATAGCGCTATATACAAAGAAATGTTATAATTTTCAATTTCCCTTTGAATCACTCAGAAACTAGGCAAGGTGAAATGCTTGCTAGAAATAGTTTAAGTTCAAAACCCAAATCTATCTGTTAAAAAGGAGAGAATGAAAAAGAGCAAGTCAAGATTTTTTTTCTTATAATAGATTCTTATAGGCAGTTACTGAAACACTACTTCTGAATAAAAACGTCCACTTCCTTTATCTTCTTTCTTAGAACTACTCTCATGCATGGATTTGAATGTAAAATTCATAAATGATTGCATCGCTGAATCTAGACTTAACTGTTGCCTGAATGAAATTGTCACCACAGAGATATGTATGTAGCCCTGAGAGGTCATGAAAGAACTTGCCCAGATGTTAGCTTATTGTGATACTTTGTGCTGCAACCTTGGTTAGTAGAGCTTTTCTGTGGAGTAAAATACTAATATTTACTCTAAGAAGAAGTTACTGAACAAGATAGCTCACTTGGTGAGTACTCTGCTAGCAGTGAATAAACCAGTGAGCACATATTTTTTTATTGAAACAGAAAAAGATTTGAGTTTTATTTACTTGAGCAAAATTCTGTAAGTAGGGCACTTGGAGTAGTAGAATTATATGCATACTTATCTGAGAAAAAAATATTTCAATGACTGACCATAAACCTTTTGAAACATGGCTAGAGATCTTTCAACAATGAGGCCAGGCTATAGCAATTGTTTATAACATTGTCAGTGTAAAGGAAGACATTCACTATACAGCCTCTTTGGAACATGACAAAGCAGGTTTTCTTAAAAATTCTCTAGAGAAATCAAGATGCCTCAGTGTAATTTTTGTCCACTTTGTTCCACAAACAACTTTAGCTGTAACAAAAGAAAAAATAATGACTCTGAGCACAGGACGTCAAGTACTTCATAAACATATAACATTGTAATTCCTAGTCCTGACTCAAAGTTAGACCCAAGGGGAGATACAGTTGGGTCGCTGATAATACCTTTTGTATGAGACTCAAGGATCCTGTTGAATCTATATAATTCTATTTTAGAACAAACAGTAATAAAAATTAGCAATGGATCATCCATAGTCATGGGTGTTACAGCAAAGAGGTGAAAAGCAGAACCACACTACTGCTGTCACTGTAGCTGGTGTTGTGAAGAGGCTTATGTGCTTATGATACTGTATAAAACTGTGTGCAAAAGATTATGTGCATATGATACTGTATAAAATTGTGTGCATAAGATTTTAAATAATTGTACTTCCATAGGAGATTACAATCTAAAACCAGAGAGCAGAGAATTGGACATTCAAAAGAAAGCCTTTAAATAGATAACTAAATACCTCAAAAGTTTCAGCACAGATTAGAAAGGCAAAAAAAAAAAAAAAATCACTTCTGTGTATTTTCTCCTTTTTTTTTTTTTAAAGAAAGATAATCAATAATGTTTACTTTGTACTAAGGGCATACCACAGGTTCTGTGTGCATTATCTTTTTTATCCCTGTCTTTGTTAGAGATAATCCAGGCAGAGATGAAGAAGTGGATTGCTATTTCTAGTTTGAAACTGAGTATCTTGTTTGAGTGCACACATGAAGTTATAGGATCAAGAACAAAAGTAAGACTGTAGTATTAAAAAAAAGGGGAGAATAAATCTAAGTAAAACCTGCATCCTTTCTTCTGTACCTTCTAACCAATGGGTCTGTACTAGGGACAATTTGCCCTGAAAACAAATTTGGCAGTGTCTGGGGATATTTTTGGTTGCCACAACTATGAGAGAGGGGAGAGAAAAAATGTTAGTCATCTAGTGGGTGGGGACCAGGATGCTGCTAAACATTCTAAAATGTGCAGGAAAGTCCTCTCAACAAAAAGCATCTGGTCCAGATGCCAAGGCTGAGCAACATTGGTTTAAAAGAAGCCTTCTATTAAACTGTTTTGATACCTGTGTTACTCTTATCTTTTAAAAAAGAAAATTCTCTGCTATACTCCATAATTACTTAAGTAATGGAGCACAGAGACCAAGAACTCAAATATTTCTGCTATTCTATCTTCTAGGTGTGTAGATTTGGGTAAATCTTCCCAAAGTACAGGTTTGGTCCTATTATGATTCAATCAATTTGATGGCTCAGGTGTTTTGCCAAGGAAGTGGATGAATTATAACAGAAAATTGTTGCAGTTTTAATAGCCATCAAGATCAGGTCACACATACACACACACAATTCTAGGACATAGCTCTTTCTCTGAGGACAATTCTAATAGCCATCATAATCAAGTCACACACACATATCCCTCATCATTTTCCCAAACTTATAGGCTCCAATACTGTTCTAGTCACCTTGGCTCAAAATCAGATATCTATTCATCTTGTTCCTCAGACATGAATCTTATTGTAACCGAACTTGCTTTAGAGATCTATTATATATCTTACTGCCTTTTTTTTTTTTTTTAAGCATCTCTTTTAATCCAGTCTGGTCTATGCACACAAAATCTTGACTGTCATTCCTTGGTTTAAAACAACAATAACAAAAATAAGCAAATGAAAAACAATTTGTCTCTGGATTACTTTTAGCTGCAAGGGACACAAAACCCAACACAACAGTGGCTAAAGCAGTTCAGAGCTTTGTTTCATAAAGTTAGCTATCCAGACTACTTCTAATTCATATTTTGTTCTATGGTATATCCTTGGTCTCGTGGTCCAAAATGGATAGTCCAGATCCAGGTTATTGAACCCAGTACAGGCAACAAGGAGGGAAAAGCAACAAAGGACATAGCTCTTTCTTTGAGGACACTTAGAATTTGCACACAAAACTTCTGCTTGTCTATCACTGAAAATAATAAATTTGTTTGTATGATGTCATCCAGCTACAACGTGGCTAGGAAATGTAGGTTTAATTTTAGGTAGTCACACAACAGAGTCTTGGTGCTAAAGGAAGAGGAACATGGAGAAGGAAAGCAGCCATTAGTTTCTTCCACACAAACAAAGAGTAATTCCCCATTGACAAGACAATAGGGGTAAAATTATTTAACATGACTACTGAGGCTCTAAAATAAACTTCTTATTAGTTTTTCAGCCTCCTTTCCCACAGTTTATAGGCTTTGCCACTGCCAGATCTTTAAATCCACCACTATAACTTAAATTCCTTTTTTTCATCCTTTTAATTTTGCTACCTCTTGCTTTCCAAAGACAAAGATATCCATATTTAAGGCTGACTTTAGATTTTTTACCATTGCACTTTATGCCTTTCTGTTAGACCATCATAAAAGGAGTCTCTCCTTCTCTGTGTTCCTCTAGCTCTTGTTCCTCCCCTAGTTTTTCTTTCATTTAGCAGATTATTTTCTGTTGTTTCATCCCCTCTACTCATATGTAAGTTTTATGTGTCTATGCTCCAGTGCTCCTTTCTGAAAGCCCTATTTACACTAAATATGAACTAAACTCCAAGACCTGGTTAAAAAACAATAAAATCTTAACTAGGTTTTGGCTATGGTGAAAAGAAATGGAATACTTTGGAATGAAAGAGTCCAAACCCTTACCTGTCATTAACTTAATGTCTCTTTCTCCTTTGTTTTCCTTCAGTTTGATCACGTATCTGAGAAACCTTTCCATGTCATCTTCACAGTTTTACTTTTGTTCTCCTTCAACAACATTGTAAAAAATATTATATTAAAAAAATTTATACTCAATCAATAAAGACAAGCATTTTCTTCAAATTTGAATTCTATACTCAATTTCTAACTTTGAAGAATGGTTAGTGTCACAAATGTGGTAAGAGTCATACGTAGATTAGGAACTTAGTTCACATTGCTGTAACAAAATGTAATAGACTTGGTGGATATAGCAACAGGAATTTATTTCTCACAGTATTGAAGGCTGAGAAGTCCAAGATCAAGACGTTAGCAATTCAATTACCTGCTAAGGGCTGTCTTCTGGATTTGCAGATGTCTGCCTTCTGGCGATATTCTTCAACGACCTAGAGAGAGTCCTCAGGTCTCTTCCCCTATTTACAAGAGCCTTAATTTTATCATAATGGTCCCATCTTCTTGATCTAATATAAACTTGATTGCCTTCCAAAGGCCCCAAGACCAAATATCATCACACTGGGGATTAGGACTTCATTTTATGAATAGGGCAGGTGAGAGGGAACAAAAGCATTCAGTTCATAGCAGAAACATGTGAGTGAGAAATGAAAGCTACCTCATGTGTCATAACTAACTGGAATTTGAAAGTCAGGAGTTCAAAGAAAGAAGTTTCTTGGTAGAAATAAAAATATATCAAAATACATAATATCTTGACTCATGGGGTGCGAGAAGAGAATGAATCCAAAGACATTTGTTATTAGATGATGCCTAAATTTTTCAAATAGACATAGATTTTACTAAGCTTCCCAGTGGTAAAGAATCTGCTTGCAAAGTAGGAGACTGGGTTCGATTCCTGGGTCAGAAAGATACCTTACTGAAGAAAATTTCAATCCACTCCAGTATTCTTGCCTGGTAAATCCCATGGACAGAGGAGACTTGTGGGCTCCAGTTCACAGAGTCTCAAAAGAGTCAGACACAACTAAGTAACTAAACAGCAGCAACAGCATAGTTTACTAATATACGATATAATGTTGAGATGAGTAAAATGTGCAATGGGTATGTGGGTTGTTAATTTAAATTTAAAATTGCAGTTGTTCAGTCACTAAGTCATGTCCAACTCTTTGTGACCTCATGAACTGAAGCATGCCAGGCTTCCCTGTCCTTCACTGTCTCCCAGAGTTTGTGCATATACTCATGTCCATTGAGTTGACAATGCCATCCCACCATCTCATCCTCTGTCACCTCTTTTTCCTTCAGCATCAGTCCTTCTAATGTGTATTCAGGACTGATTTCCTTTAGGATTGACTGGTTTGATCTCCTTGCTATCCAAGGGACTCTCAAGAGTCTTCTTCAGTACTACAATTTGAAAGCATCAGTCCTTTGGTCCTCAGCCTTCTTTGTAAGTCATTTTTTCAAACTTGTTTTCTTTGTTGTATTCTAAATTTTAAGTATTTTTTTCCTAATCATTCTTACTCTCATAAAAGTTCAATACCACAGATATATTGGATATCTTTTTGGGTACTGTAGCTCATCAAAGGGCCACAGATTATTATAATATCTTTCTCCTGTTAAGAACCACTTCCCATCAAAAACACTTAGGTATAAATCTAACATAATATGTACAAAATCTACAAGAAGAACACTAGCAACACCTGATGGAAGAAAGCAAAGAACTAAATAATTGAAGAGATATTTCCTGATCATAGGAAGAATCAATAATATCAATATGTCAGTTCTTCCTAACTTTAGATAAAGATAGATCTATATCTATAGATACAATGTCATCTCAGTCAAAATCCTAGCAAATTCTTTTGAGATACTGAGAAATAGATCAATGGGACATAATAAAGAATCCAGAAATAGACCCACATAAACTTAGTCAAGGAATAGAGACAATACAAAAAAAACCAAGCAAAGTATCTTCAACAAATGTTGCTGGAGCAACTGGACATTCATATGCAATCAAATAAATCTATATACATACCTTATACCTTTACAAAACCTAACTCAAAATGGATCCAACCTAAATGTAAAATGCAAAACTTCTAGAAGATAACATGAGAGAAAATCTAGATGACCTGGGATTTAATGATAACTTTTTTAGATATAACGCCAAAGATTTAATCCATGAAGAAAGAATTGATAAGCTATACTTCACTAAAATTAAATATATATACATATATATATATGTGATCTCCCTGGTGGCTCAGAGGTTAAAGCGTCTGCCTCCGATGCAGGAGACCTGGGTTTGATCCCTGGGTTGGGAAGATCCCCTGGAGAAGGAAATGGGAACCCACTCCAGTATTCTTGCCTGGAGAATCCCATGGACCGAGGAGCCTGGTGGGCTATAGTCCCCGGGGTCGCAAAGAGTCAGACACGACTGAGCGACTTCACACACACACACACACACACACACACACACACACACACACACACACATATGCACTGTGAAAGACACTGGCAAGAGAATAAAACTATACCACATTTTTTGAGAAAATTTGTACAAAAGATACAGCTGATAAATAACTCATATACAAAATATACATAAGAATACTTAACAATAAAAAAATAAACAATTAAAAATGACTAAAGATCAAGCAGACATCTCATCAAACAATGTATACAAATAGACATATGAAATACTGCTTCACATCACTTGTCATCAGGGAATAAAAATTAAAACCAAAAAATATCTCTTAATATGCCAAAATTTGTAAACTCGGTGACTGCTAAATGATAATGAGAACACAGAGTAACAGAAACTCTTATTCACCGATGACAGTAACTCAAAATGGTATAGCCATTTAGGAAGACAGTTTGGCAGTTCTTTTCATATTACATAGTAAGAATGAAAAAATCATGTTCACATGATTTAGTATATTTAGTATATTAATATATACTAAATTAATATATACTAAATTAATATATACTAAATATATACTAATATATACTAAATTAATATATACTAATTTAGTATATTTAGTATATTAATACTAAATATACTCTTAATAAATGACACATCAATTATGCTTCTTGATATTTTCCCAAGAGTTTAAAAATCATGTTCACATAAAACCTGCACATGGAGGATTATAGCAACTTTATTAATAATTGCAAAAACTTGGAAGCAATGAAAATGTCTTTTAGAATATATACAGGCTTCTGAAGAATCTTGCCCTAGTTCTGCAAGGTATTACCACCTAGCTGTCACTCTAACTGAATCTCCAAAAGGCCATTCTGCCGTTCTATCAAGCCAGTTGCCTCACCATGTTGGGGAACATGATAAAGTCACAAGCAAAACTCATTAAAAATTCCCAGAGAGTAAAAATAGTTCTGGTAATAAAATACAGTATAAACTTTTTTCATTTGTGCTCAGTCTCATAGGTACCATATGCAGAGGCCTTGTAACAGGCGCTTCAGACCTGAGGAAATTTCTTATCCATAGTAACTGTTTGTTCCAGTGAAAACAAACTGTTGCTGACCCAAACTTGTATTCATTTGCTCACATGCCATAATGTCAATCTACTGACACCAAGTTGTGGTGAAGGAGAGTGCAGCTTGCATTGTAAGTTGCCAGAAAACGATTCTGGCCAGCTAATGCTCATAAAAGGTATACTTCTTGATGGGTTTTAAGGAAAAAGCTTGTTTTGGCAAAATTGGGTGTGCAAGAGAGCTACAGGGTGTGTAATCCTTCTCTCATTGGTTGGTGAGGAGGTAACAGGATTGTGTCCCAGGAATTTCAATCATCAGCCTCTTGGTTCCAATCAGCCTGGGGTGCATGTGCTTGGGTGCTTGGTATTTGAAGATACCATCCTCCACCTGGGTGAGGGCCTTAGTTTCTCTAAAAGAACTCAGACAAAGTATCAGATTGCTATTTGCATCCTCTGAGGAGGAACAAGGACCAGGCTTCAGTGCTGAACTCATTTTGTTCTGCATTCCCTCACTCCTCTGATTACTACCTGAATCTGCTGTTTGAAACTCGGCAAAGGTCTAGGAGGCTAAAACTTTTTCCTAACAAACAAGAAATGGATTATGACTGTTCCTTGTTGTTGTACAGCAGAAACCAACACAACTTTGTAAAGCAATTATCCTCCAA